>PVJS01014199.1:0-40753 GCA_004027185.1 Glis glis
CTTTATTTTGAAACCGGGTCTCACGAAGTTGCGGAGGGCCTCACTAAGGAGAGAGAGAGAGAGAGAAAGAGAGAGAGAGCTGAGGCTGGCCTCGAACCCGGATCCTTTGGTCTCCGCCTCCCAAAGTACTGGGATTACAAGCGTGCGCCACCACGCCCGGCCTCACTTAAGCATTTCTAGTGACGTGTATATTCAGCCTCCATTCTTCTACCTGGTCACCTGTACTTGCTTTATTGTAAAGTTCTTCATGTTTTGAATTTCTGTTTCTGTCCTCTGTTATAAGTAGGATGGTGTTGAACGCGTCCAGAGACCCTAACACCAGCTAGAGTGGTTCTTAGTTCTGTGATGGAAGTGTAACTGCTGATTCTTATAGATTCCATTGGTGGTTGGCTTTCTCCATCTTTTACCCATTTTTATATATCTACCATAATTTCTTCAGCATGGTAATCATCGTTATTTTAGCCTGTGCTAGTGAAAATAATCTGAATTATTTCCCTGTCTCCATCAGCTGTCTCTTTTTCCTATAGATTATTAATCTCATATTTCTACTTTTTACTGTCTGATAATTTGTAGTTGTTTGTCCGACAGTGTGCTGGATGATCACAGAGTTATAGAGTTGAAGTCTTTTTACCAGAGAAGGCGTTCCCTTTCCCCCCCCGGGACCGATAGGGTGAGGGCCCCATGCTGCTGGGGTCTAGGTGCACCGGGACTTCCCTGTGGTCTTAGTCGGATCTCTTGGTTTATTTCTGTTCTTTTGGGGTGGTCCTCCCCAACTTTCGATCCAGAGCCTGCAGGGACCTCCTCGGCACTTAAGACTTGTTAATTCACTTCTTCCCCGAGTCATATATATGTTTGCCTCTTCACCTCCCTGTCCCTTGTAGCCTCACATTCTCACAAATTTCTTGAACTTTGTGTTTAAAAGCAAGCACCTTCACCTTAGCAGAATTTCGTCCCCAACGCACAGCCCAGGCGCGATTTCCTGTTGGTGTTTAGACCCGCTTGACTTCCTTCCCCAGTCTCTTAAGCACAGCCCAGAATGTAGCAAAGTACCTTTGGGAAAATGAGTCTGTGTTCCCGACACTTCCCATTTGCACTTTGGGGACATGACTGGCCCCTCAAAGCCCTGCTGGCTTTGTCCCCTTGGTAGAGCCCCTCCGGCTGAGCCAGGCCTGGTTCTTAGTCTGCGCCTGTAATCAGCACAGGCCCCTCCAGTCAGCAGTGACCCCGAGAAGAAGTGAGCACTCATAGCTTTTCCCTGGAAGGGCTCCTGTTCTCCCGGTTTTAATCCACCTCCTCTGCCTGCCTCAGCAGCCCTCGATGCCCCCAGAGATGCAGGTTTTGTGATTTGCCATCTTCTTCTACCCGTCCAGTGGGACTTGGGTACCGCGCTACCTCTGCACTTTATCCCCCGGAAGTCCCTTGACCTGGAGTCCCCTGAGCTCTTCTCCCCATTGTACTGCGTTTGGGCCCTTGCTTTTTAAATGACTTCTTTAAATGAGTCAGCGATTTAAATGAAAATGAATTTTATTCCTCTGAACAACACAAATGCATTTTCTTTCAATTCTTTGCCAATTCTTTGTAAATTGCTTTCCTTCGGGTATGAATACATATCCAGGTTCCTGAGCTTGCTGTCCTCTCAGCTTGGGAGTTTATCTCTCCTCCTCTTTGGAGCCCCTCACTCAGGGTCACCATCCGCCTCTCTGTCCTCCTGCTCTTCTTGTTACTGACGGCCTCGCGTTGCCCAGCCCCAGAGCAACCTGGAACGAGGGCCAGAACTAGAAATGTCAGGTACCTAGGCTGATGCTAGATCTTTGTGGATCTTTGTGATGATCCCTCTCCATGGAGCCTGGCTTTGTGCGCTCCGTGACGCAGAGCGAGGTGGTCGGCTGCGCTTTTCATCACCTCTTTTTTTCATTATTACTGGGACAGGCCCCTGCTCCAGTCCCTACTTGCAAACAGTGAGCCTGAGTCCTGTTGCCAGAGGCAGGAGAACTCTGGTCCCCCTTCCGCCCACCTCCAAATCTCCATGCTGCCTTGCGTGCTTTGGGGTCAAGCTAGGCCTTAGACTCAATCAAAGAATTATATACTTTTCTCACTGGGTGTGGTGGCGCACGCTTGTAATCTTAGTACTTGGGAAGCTGAGACAGGAGGATCACAGGTTTGAGAACAGCCTCAGCAACTTAGTGAGGCCCTCTGCAACTTAGTGAGACCCTGTTTCAAAATAAAAAAACTAAAGTAGGGCTGGGAGTGTATCTCAGAGGTAGAACACCCCTGGGTTCTATCTCCAGTAACATACACACATGAATTATACTTCTGTTTTTAATACTTTAAAATGTTTATCTTTGACTGGCTATACAAATATATATTTGTTACTGGAAATTGGACCCAGGGACATTCTACCCCTGAGCTACACCCCCAACCCTTTTTATTTTTTTATTTTGAAACACAGTCTTGCAAAGTTCCTGAGGGTCTTGCTAAGTTGCTGAGGCTGGCCTCAAACCTGTGATCCTCCTGTCTCAGCCTCCCAATAACTGGGAATATAGGTATGCACCACCATTCTGGGCTTCTTTTTTCTTTTTGTTTTTATGTTCTACTATCCTCCTGCTATGTTTTAGCAAAGGGTAGATGGTTCATAAAAATGTAAAATTATTACAACCCCTCTGTCAAAAATTCAGAGACAAATTTTATCCTACATTTTGACCAAACTCCTGACCTGATTTTAATTATCAAGTATACTTACTAGACTTTTTTTTCTTTTTTGTAAATGAATAGATAATATTTTATCCCTAGCTGATGGGATGTACTAATTATATTTCTTTTCTTTTTGTCCTGTTCTTCATCTTTAATTTATTGGACAAGCAATTTTATTCCTAAGGAGAGAAGATAGAATCTAAGTTTGTTTTCCCAAGAGAGTACAAGATATATTGATTAGAAATGATTAGTACTTCAATTTTTCTACTTCTTATCTTCTGTAAAAACATTATTTTTAAAGTCCAGGTTTTTGAAATAATTTAATAATTTGTTAATAAAGTGGTAGGCAGGCTAGTGGCATATGCTCCCAGGTGAGTTGTGAAAGCGCTCAGTATTTAGGATTACCCTTCTAAATGAGTGGACCTCATGCATGCCGGGCACGTACTCTACCACTGAGTGAGATGCCCAACCCTTAAAAGTCTAATATGATCAACTTTGAAGAGAAAAGGTTGATCCTGCCTCACAGTTTTGGAGATTCTAGTCCACAGTCAGGTCAGCCCACTGCCTTCCAACCACTGGTGGGCTGTGGTGGGGAGCGTGTGGCTAAGCAAAACAGCTCACCTCACAGCCAGACAGTGAGAGAGGACATGGAAGGGCTGGGGTTCCACCAGATCCTTCGAGGACACACCTCCAATGACCCGAAGACCTCCCACCAAGCCCCGCCTCTTAAAGGTTCCGCCACCTCTCCCTGGGCCATGCTGGGAACCCCGTCTTTAACACATGGGCCTAACACATGTAATTTAGTTTTAAAATTCCTTAACTATCAAGATAATTGGTAATGAATGCATAAAAAAGTATATAAATACTTATAATCAAAATCATTAAACCTGAGGGTACTTTCATTCAGACTCACTCATAATTCTGCCGTGTCTAGCTTGGTATAGTACAGTCACAATAAAATGAAACACACAAGAGCAGTCTTCACGTGTTGGAAGAGTATACTGATAAATCGCAGATCAACCTGACTCCTGGCTCACTGACAACCGCCTTCTTGCTTTGTCCTTTCATGATGGGAAAGGGATGGCTTAGCTTTCTGGAATCCTCTTTACAAGGGCACTTACATCCCAGCCATGGGACTCCACTCTTGAGACTTGACCACCTCCCAAAGGCTTCATCTCCTTATACCGTGACCCTGGAAGTGAGGCTCTTCCTGTATGGATTTTGGGAGGGACACAAACATTTAGACCATAGCTGGATAATGTTTTATTTGCCTTTTTTATGTTTATTGGGGTTCCTGAAGGAGAAAATAAATTAACACATCTTCCACACGAATTTGATTTACAGGACAAATACATTATCCCGTAACCACCTCATCCCACAAGAAAGCCAAACTACTTTAAAATATCTACCAGTGGAGCCAGGTACAGCGATGCACACCTGCAATCTAAGTACTTGGGAGGCTGAGACAGGAGGATCTCAGATTCGAGGCCAGCCTCAGCAACTTAGCAAGACCCTGTTTCAAAATAAAAGGGCTGGGGTGTAGCTGGGAGGTACAACACCCTTGGGTTCATTCCCTAATACCAAACAAGAACAACAACAAAAAAACCTACCAGTTAAGTCACTTTCAGACCTATATACCTTTCAATGTCTATATATATGATTTTGAGTGTTTAGTACTTGAGAAGTTTAGTTCTTTATCAATTTCTGAGAGTAGAGTGGCTTCAAATCATATACCACTTTGGAGTCGATGAAAATCAGTTTTGGTCTGCTTTCGCATTAAGTTTCTCTCCTGCCCTCATGTTAAGTCATTTCACCAGATGCACAGTTTTTCCTAGAGAAAAAGTATATTTTTCATTCATATTGTACTTTGACCGTTAGGGTTAAAGAATTGCATGACAAATCAGAATCTTTAATTCTACTATTTAGAGTAGAATCGGGAAATCTCTCTTGAAAACCTTGTTTATTAATATCACACTAATAATAGCAGCGGCACTTCCCTGATCAGAGCCCAGAGAAATAATTTCTGGAATTTTAGCCTTTAGAGAGTTAAATATTTAAGTATTCTTCTCACTTTTAAAACCAATGGATAATGAAACGAGTGCAGAACCCGGTAATATCCTGAATGATAGATGGAGTTGGGGAATCATCTACCCTGCTACAGCTCTAACCACAGAACTGCTTCCTCTCTTTGCATTTAATCATCTGTCTTCTCTGTCGTTGAGTCCTGTTTCATTTTTACTCCTGAAATTTGGATACTGTGTAATCCCAAGTCCATAACAAAGAGATGTATTGTTTTTATGGAGTAAATGTATGTTTATGTTACTTAATAGGAGATATGAATTGAACAAGTTATCTCAGAAAAAGTACTGAAACTCACAAATTTGCATTGAGGCCCACAATGGATTCTTTCTTCTTCTTCTTACACTTACTTCTTTCTTGCTCTCACAGATCAGTGACCTTGAAGTAGAACTGTCCCTCTCACATTTAAAATAGGGTGCCCTGGTGTACCCTATAAAAATAGTAGGAATTATTTAATAACATGTTGGGCTTGGGGACATGTGAATGCCTATGGCAGTTAATTGTAATTGTGAAAGTCATATAAACCATGACTTATAGCTATTTATGGAAAGCCAACTATCTCATATCAAACAGTTGAAACAGAAGTAAATAGCTTTTGCACCTGGAAGTGGGCCTGGATTCTCCCCACTGGGGTCTGTAGCAGGGCAAGATGGGGGTGTGTGCTCACTGGCCAGGAGTCAGGAGCCTGGGGACTGCTGTGGGTGTCCTGCCTGCGCCCGGGCCAGGCTGCAGACCTCCAGCAGTACCTGTGTATAGGGCAGGGGTGACTCTCCAAGCGGCTCTTGGATACCTACTCTACCCCTTCTGCCACTCGCCCAGCTCTTGGGGTGGGGACTGACGGTAGGGACGTTGTCTTTCTGATTAAGCCTACATTGTGCCCTTTGGTCCTGGGTGGGGTCTTCTCGGCCATCCTGTCCACCCCTTGGCTCTGGGCTTCAGTGGATTTTTACTAGCTCCTTAGGCAGTGGGTCTAAGGCAGTAAATAAATTCATATTATCATGGAAGAAAGCAGAGTGGATGTGTTTTATTTCAGAACTGCTCTCATGGGCTTTGAGCCGCCCCTCTGTCTGGAAATCAAAAGGCCAGCTAGGGAAGGGTGGACCTGCCAGTACAACATACTCGAAACAATTAAAAATAGAGGGAACCATACTCAAGGATTTTAAATTGGATTAATGATATTAAGAATATAGGGCCTATTGGCTGAATATCAGTGACGCTAAGAAATGTAAGATATTTAATAAGATACATATGCAAAAGTAAGACCCCTTAGACTGGGGATCTTAAATATGTTGATTATGTTTGTATGAGTGTGAAACCTAACAGAATTACATTACTTCATTTGGAATAATAAAATATACACACATATAAATATTCACAAACATGGAAAAAATCTGTTTTAGACTCTCTAAGTTACTCATGCTCTGTGTACATGTACTTTGTTGGAATTTACTTTTTACAAATGATAAAATGTAACTTGAAACGAAAATGTGGGTCTCTGTATCCCTTGATATAGGTCTTTGCAAATAGAAGCCTTTGACATCATCGAGGGACCTACCCGATCGTGGGAATTCTGAATCTAGTAAATTTCTTATCTAATGCTTTGCAGTAGCAGTGTTTCCATTCCGTGCCGTCCGTTCACGAAGCAAGGTTATCGTGTTTTTATGCCGTACTAAGGATGGTCTTGAGGACTGGGAACCCAAGGACGCACAAAACAGTGCTCCTTAGTACCCAGGGGCACAGCTGAAATTGCACAGCGAGGCTCATTAGAAAGCCCCGCATTCACTCCTTTTCAGAATTCTTCTCCTCGGTACTTTGTTTCCTGGTTTGCCCCCAAGCCTGTGCCTGTCCTGCTGTCTTGACTAGATTTTCCCTTTTTTCTGTGTCCTCCCCACTCCCCAGCTTCTTGTCCTCACTGACGTCCTGACCTTACCAACCTCGACTCCCAACTTCCCTGACCTCTCCCCACACCTATCAGGTTTGCAATTTGAAATCTAGTTAATGTCACTAATTTTTTTTCTTTAGACTGTAAACATCAAGAGCATAGGAACTCTGGGCACAGTGTGATGGCGCACATCTGATCCCAGCTCCTTGGGAGGCCGGGACAGGAGGATTGTAGGTTCGAGGCCAGCCGCAGCATCGTAGTGAGACCCTGTTTTGAAATTCAAAATAGAAAAGGCTGGGGGTGTAGCTCGGAGGTAGCCTCATTAGTGTTCCCCCAGAACCCAGCATGGTGCTCACAGTAGACCCTAAATCACGGTGGTGACATTGTCGTGGTCTCGAATGGAAGACAAGTAACTTCAAAGCAGTGTGCTCGTTGCTATGATGAAAGTAGTAAAATGACTAACATGGCCAATAAGAAGCGATCCCCTACGTCGGTGTTCCGAAGTGTTAGCAAGGGTAAAGAAAGCTCGATGCCGTGGAAGCCGGTTCTGCAGATTTGACCTTAAGGAAGCCCCTCCTGAGCTTGCAGGGGAAGCTTAAGGAAGCGTGACGTCCCTGAGGAGAGAGGGAGGTGCACATCTGGCAGAGGAGACCGCACACGCAAAGGCCCCCGTGCAGCTGTGTCGAGTGACAGTCCCTGGAGGAAGGCTGCTGTGGCTGGAGGGGCAGTCAGCAGCTGGGCACTGTCGTGGGAACACAGGGGCTGTGGGCGAGGGGCTGGAGGCATGGGACGGAAATGGTGGCCCCGGTGAGAGACGGTGGTCCTTGAGGGCGATACTATTACAGACCGAGAGGGGTTGGGGAGATTTTTAGAAGTGCTGATTTTTGCATAGCGATGAGTTGGACCCTGGCGTCTAGGGTACTGAATGATTAGGAAGAAAGTTGTAGAACGTACTGTTTGTAAATGTCTGTGGTTCATAACTCGATGGATGATGTCTCCTTCACTCTTTTATCTGCTCGGCACCTCGTGAACACACGACACACATCCAGTAAATATTCGCTGCAAATGAATGAGCATTGTTTTACTTATGAAAAAGTTAGATGACTGCAGTATAAATTACATGAGTAGGAAATTAATTATTCAGTGGAATAAAGCCTAGTTTTTTTCCCTGTAATTGAAATTTGAAAACGTATCAAATGGGAACTAGGAAGTAGATCTTTGTATATCTTTTAAAGTCAACTCTGTGACAAGTCTTACACAAGTACAGTAATCTTGTGAGAGACGTGATAACAGTTGTGCGGCCAGTAGAAGCCTTGCTAGGTTTCTCATGAAGGTGTCCCCAACCCTTGTTCTGTGTCACTTAGTTTTCCCTTTGTAAACATTTTGTAGCCTTGTCATAGATCACTCAAGCTTTTGCTTACTGACTCAGTAACTGGAGAAGGGAATATTGAAATCTCGTTTCTCCCTCCTGGCTTTTTCCTTAATCATGGTGAATTACTCTCACATGCACACTATATTGGAGAAAATGATGCTGTTGGGAATGGGAACTAGTTAGAACCAGTATTCTGCTTACAGGAAGGAGTGGTGGTCTCTGACAGTTCTAAAGCTCTATTTTGTGAGCTTTGATGATTCGTGATACTGATGTGGGAGTGCGGGCGCCGGCCTCTCGCAGCCTTGACCTTCAGCATGCCGGTGCCTGTGTCTTGACCTTCAGCGTGCCCGTGCATGTGTCTTGCAGGTGCGTTCTGCTCCCGCTGCTGGGAATGAAGCCCCCGCCGCAGAGCCTGTACCTGCTGGTGGATTCTGTGGACGAAGGCTGCAACATCACGGAGGGCGAGCACACGTCCACCAGTCTGGCCGGGACCGTGGCCGAGCTCTTAGCCGGTCACCACGAGTTCTTCCCACCCTGGCTGTTGCTGCTCTGCTCTGCCCGGAAACAGAGCAAGGCTGTCACGAAAATGTTTACAGGTAAGCATCCGTGTCCTGCCGAGGCGCTCTCCCTGCTCAACTGGAATGCACGCTTCTTCCCGAGGGCGCGGTGCCCAGCTGAGAGCGTGGATGTGGCACTTGCTCCTTCTGTCAGCTGGTCTCTACCGGGCCCTTCAGAAACAGTCCCCAGCATGTCTTAAAATCATTCAAACATCGCCACTTTTCACACTTCTTTCCCGAACTGCCTTAATAAAGGATAGGAGTTGTTCATGCCATATTTACTACTCTCTATGGGCTACCTATAGTATAGGTACTATAATAGACCTATAAGGTACCTATGGATACTGTTATACTCTGCTGTAAGATACCTATAAGGTAGCTATAAATACTGTTATTTTGTAAGTTTTTCTTTTAACTAGACTAGCATCTTAAGAGTAGTGAATATGCCTTTTAAATAAGGAATATTCTGCCGGGTGTGGTGGCACACGCTTGTAATCCCAGTACATAGGAGACTGAGACAGGAGGATCACAGGTTCGCAGCCAGCCTCAGTTACTTAGTGAGGCCCTCTACAACTTCGTGAAACCCTGTTTCAAAATAAAGAATAAGAAATTGGGCTGGGGGTGTAGCTCAGAGGTATAACGCCCCTGGGTTCAATCCCCAGTACCTCAAAAAATAAAATAAATAAATAAATAACTGAATAAATAAATAAGGAATATTCAACCTGTATTTTAAAAAACGCTTCATGAATATACTTGTATATGCCTTCTCTGTACACATGTGCTAAGAATTTATGTTACAAACCTAGGTGTGGAATTGCTGGATTATAGAGTATGTCCACTGTGAGCTTGAATTTTGCCAATTGCTAGCTTATATGCTTGAAATAATTTATACTTCTACCAACAACAGAGACGTCCCTCGCCTCTACGTTCTCACCAGTCCGCACTTATTTTCACATCTGCGTTGATCTGCCAGAGTGTCTTGCTCTTGGTGTACTAGAATGTTCTTCCCTTGAACTTCTTGCCGTCTGCCCATGGGACCACTCTCAGATATCAAAGGCCTCCAGGCTCCGCCAGTGTTTTCTGTTCTCCTTCTCTTTCTGCCTCCCCAGCTACTGACACACTCCCTCTTCTATTTGTTTTCTTACTGTTCTGCCTCCTCCTCCCGGAGAGTAGAAACTCCTCCTGTCTCCTCCACTGTTCTGTATCCCCAGCCTCTGGAACACAGCTTGGAACAAAAATGGCATTCACTGCCTTGCAAATAAATGAATGTGGATTTTTTTTTTCAACCAACCACGTTTAAGTGGAAAATGCAATGAACTAGGGATCAGGAGGAACCAAAAATTTATGGTCAGATTCTTTTTTTTTTTTTGTGGTACCAGGGATTGAACCCAGGGGCGTTTTATCTCTGCGCTACACCCCCGGCTCTATTTTTTATACTTTATTTTTGAAACCGGCTCTCATGAAGTTACAGAGGGCCTCACTAAGTAGCTGAGGCTGGCCGTGAACCTGGATCCTCAGGTCTCCGCCTCCCAAGTACTGGGATTACAAGCATGTGCCACCATGCCTGGCTAGATTCTTTTACTCTACTCTCTCCCCAAAATGTTAATTATTAAAAATGCTGGGCTTTATATACAGACATTTGACCACCTCTGTATTATTGGTAAACTGTTAATTTGGGGGTAAAGTTAGGATTATAACTAAATTTCCACCAGTATTGAATTATATTTTTTAGTACTTGTTAATTTGTGGTGTGAAAAATGCTATCTCGTTTTTATTTGTACCTCTTGTTTACTATTCAATTCTTTCTCCCTTTTGCTTATCAATTTGGCTTTTTTTTCCCTTCCTGTGGATTTTTGCTGTGTGACCTTTCTATCTGGAATTTAGTGAGTTTCTTATTGATTGTTAGAGCTTCTATTTCATATTCTTTCATTTTTTGCAACTGCTTTCTTCAGCTTTTTAAAATTGTAATACTTATTTTGAAATCTATTATATGTAATTTAATATGTTGTCCTTTTATATATTTTTAGGTTTATTTTATTTATATAGATATTTTCAACTAAATGGAGTAAAAATAAGGCTTTAAGATTTGAATAATTTATCAAACCATGGATTTTCTCAGCAATTTATTAATTCCCTTTACTATCACTTGGCCAATTGAAAAACTCAGCAGCCCATTTGAAACATTGTGTGCACCAGCATTTAACTGTCAAAGATTTTTGAAGATGTTTTACACATATTTATTTTATCTGATTGTAGAAGTAAGGCATGCTCCATATAGGTAGCATTTTAAATGGTACCATACACAAAGATTCCAGCATTCAGAGATAAAATAATAATTAACCACCTGACACTTTGTTAAATTCTGCGTTAAATTCTCCTGCCGAGTTGAGATCATGCTATGTATCAGTTTGATTTCATGTTTTTTAAATTTAACTTTGATAGACCTTTTTGGGGTTTTTTTTTGGTTTTTTTTTGCAGTACCGGGGATTGAATGCAGGGGCGTTCTACCTCCGCGCTACGCCCCCGGCTCTATTTTTTATACTTTATTTTGAAACCGGGTCTCACAAAGTTGCGGAGGGCCTCACTAAGGAGAGAGAGAGAGAGAGCGAGAGAGCTGAGGCTGGCCGCGAACCCGGATCCTCCGGTCTCCGCCTCCCAAAGTACTGGGATTACAAGCGTGCGCCACCACGCCCAGCTTGTTAGACCTTTTTAGTATCATGTTTTTGTCCTTTTAGTGACAGCCATTTTACTGGCCGCCTCGTTTATTTATGTAGTAATGTGCTGGAGTTCACTTCTTAATCTTACTGTTGTATTTTTAGGTTTTTCTCTTTTTTCTTTTTAGGGTTTATTTTCATATTCCCCTTCAGGATACCACGTAATTGCAGGGAGCATTGGTTCATGAATCCTGGCGCGGTGCTGTCATTCTGTCATCTGTCTTTCACCAGCACTGAGTCGTGGCCCACCCTAAGAGATGCTTTACGTAGGAATAGAAGAGTGGTTCCGAAGCAGAGTGGTCCAACGTTTCAATAAATTATGTCTGTTTTTGTTTTTTGTTTTTTTTTTTGCGGTACTGGAGATGGAACCCAGGGGCATTCTACCTCTGAGCTACACCCCAGCCCTATTTTTTATTCTTTATTTTGAAACAGGGTCTCACTAAGTTGCGGAGGGCCTCACTAAGTAGCTGAGGCTGGCTGCGAACCTGGATCCTCCGGTCTCAGCCTCCCAAGTACTGGGATTACAAGCATGTGCCACCACACCGGGCTTAAATTATGTCTTTACTCCCCCAGAAATTTTGATCATTCTTTAGTTTTATCTTGTAATTTTTTAAAGTGCTTTGCTATCAATATGTTAAATTGTATATGTTCATAATTAAGTCATAATTATTTAAGGGGATTACGTATATGGTGCTCAAAAATTACAATTTAAAAACTCATTTTTAGTTCCTTTAATTCAAGATATTTAAGTTGTTGAATAATAGTCCTAGTTCTGTTTTAATAAACGACTGCTGTTAGTGCTAGCGATGAGCATAATTTCTTCTAAATCTGTGGTAGTAAATGTCTGGATTTGGGGGCAGTTTATTTTTAAATTGCAAAATTTTTATGATTTTGTATCCATTTTTTTATGAAAGTCTACTTTTTCTTTTTATATTTTTTTTCCTTTTTTTGGTACTGGGTATTGAGCACAGGGGCATTGTACCTCCAAGCTACACACCCCCACCCCCTTTTTTTTTTATCTGGTACCGGGGATTGAACCCAGGGGCGTTCTACCTCCGTGCTACACCCCCGGCCCTATTTTTTATACTTTATTTTGAAACCAGGTCTCACGAAGTTGCGGAGGGCCTCACTAAGTAGAGAGAGAGAGACAGGGAGAGAGAGAGAGAGAGAGAGAGAGCTGAGGCTGGCCGCGAACCTGGATCCTCCGGTCTCCGCCTCCCAAAGTACTGGGATTACAAGTGTGCGCCACCACGCCCGGCGACCCCACCCCTTTTTATTTTTTATTTTGAAATATGGTCTGATTAAGTTTCTGAGGGTCTTGTTAAATTGCTGAGGCTGGCCTCAAACCTGTGATCCTCCTGCCTCAGCCTCCCAAGTACTGGGATTATAGGCATGTGCCACCGCCAGGCTTCTACTTTCTCATACAATTAATTCTGTCCCTATTCCCTCCCCCTCACCTCCCTATCAAACATTTGCATTTTCTTTCACAACACTCTATTCCCATTCTAACCAAAAGAGCAAACTTCAAAGTCAAACAAAATAATCAGAATCCTAGTTCTGTTGCTTACTAGTTACTTTGGGCAGTGGACTTAACCTTTCTGTGTTTTAACTTCCTGATTTTTAAAATAAGGATACTTATCTCACAGGGTTGGCCAAAAAAAAAAAAGTGTATAAGTACTTAAAGTGCTACCTTAGAAATAACTGACTCTCAAACATGTTGCTCTCTTTTATGGCATTCTGAGGAACCAAACCCCTTAGTGTGCAGGTTTAGCCTAGTTTCTGTTTTAATTATTTCAAGTTCTAATCACGAGATCTTCTTAGGTTAAATTCTCAATATTTCCTCATCATGGGTTATATGATTTTTCATGTATATCAATCCACATACATATCACTTTGGAAACTAAAACATTGTGTCACTTAAGATAGTGTTTTCTATTAGTATCATACCAGGATTTTTCCTTTTCCTTCTTTTTTTCCCTTCCTTAAATCATTTAATGAATTCGTTAAGCCAGAAGCAAATGGACACACAATAAAAGGCGTGTAGGCACGTCATCTGGAATCACTGGAAAATGGGGATTGCTATGCATTTCTAGGCATGTTTTAGATCTTCCTCAGGGCAGCAGAACCTGTTTTTCTTAATTGAAATGTATATTTTGAAATGATTTCTGTTAAGGATTTAGTAATCAACGTATGTGTCTACTACTACAAATTTCATTTTCATATAGACTTAGGGTAGTGTAAAATTGTCATGTTTCTTTTTTGTTAAGTTGTGTTTTTTTAAATAAATGTATCTATTTCATCTAAATACTTTGGTGTCACAAAATGGAATTTATCCATTTTCTCTCAAAACCTGTGCTTTACCTTTTGGTGATGTCTTTTGTTCCTCCTGTTGGTAAAGCTACACTGCAGTAAGTTTCCACTCCCCCTCCTCCACATTCAACCCAGCCCTGTACAATCCACCTCTTATTAATGTCTCTTGAATCTGAGCTGGGCTTGGTGGTGCACTCCTGTAATCCCAGTACTTGGGAGACTGAAACGGGAAGATCGCAGGTTTGCAGCCACCCTCACCAACTTAGCCAGACCCTCAGCAACTTAGCCAGACCCTGTTTCAAAATAAAAAGGGTTGGGGGTGTATCTTGCAAGTAGAATACCCCTGGGTTCAATCCCAGCTAAAAAAAAGAAAAAAAAAGGAAAAAATTTACTCCCAAATCCATCATTGCTCTTGCCCATCGCCGAGGCTCTCGGAGCCTCGTGCTTCTCATCTGGAACTGCTCCCAGCCTCCACAGAGGTGCGCCTCTCCTCCTGACTCACCCCGCTTGTACCCAGGGATGTTACCGCGGGTCCCTCGAGTGCAGAGCTGGTCCTGGTGTCACCTTGAAGAATTATCCACTCAGCAGTGGTTTCTTCTTTGTAAGGCAAATGTGGAATGACTTCGGATATGTACATCCCGATGTCTCCCTTCCGAAAATGAAATTATGATTCCCTTTAAAAAATTTAAAGTATGCTGGGCGTGGTGGCGCATGCTTGTAATCCCAGTACTTTGGGAGGCGGAGACCGGAGGATCCGGGTTCGCGGCCAGCCTCAGCTCTCTCTCTGTCTCTCTATATCTCTCTCTCTCTCCTTAGTGAGGCCCTCCGCAACTTCGTGAGACCCGGTTTCAAAATAAAGTATAAAAATAGGGCCGGGGGTGTAGCGCGGAGGTAGAACGCCCCTGGGTTCAATCCCCGGTACCGCAAAAAAAAAAAAATTTAAAGTAGCTCTTAAATAGCTGTAACTAGTACATCTTTAGGTGGGCTTGAATTTTATTAAGTGGATTTATTATTAGAATGCTAAACTTTTGTAAGCATAACTTGGCTAAGGTGCATCTTAATTAGTTCAAGCTATTTATTGACAGTCTGCGATTTAATTATTTTAATTTGATAATATGTAATATAATTAATTTAAAGGCAATGGCAGGTAATACTCCTAACTAGATATAAATATTCAGTCCCCTAATTAAGGCTGGCATATACTCAAATGTATGGGTGGAACTGTATCAGTTATTTGTATGAAAAAGATCATCCTATTAAAACAAATCTTACTTTATATCTCTTTCAACTTTTTTCCTAATCATTTCGAAGTTAAGAAAATCCTAACAAGGCACTTTATGAGCATGTAAGACCGTCAAATGCTTAGTATGTCTTAGAATGGAGTTGAGAGGTGAGTCAGACCTCTAAAAGAAAAAGAAATAACTCCATTTGTCAATAGGAAGATAAAGTTCTTTCTCTGTCCCCCCTGTGTTTTTACCGAAAGAAAACTGATGTGCATCCTATGTGTGAATTGATTTGCTTCTTAGTATCAATTATTACTTGATTTTATTGGTTGATCATCAATCGGAGACATTCTCTCTGAGGACAGGCAGCGAGGGTAAGACTTCTCAATGGATGACATCTGCTTTTCTGTACTTCTCCAGGCTTTCGGAAGATCAGTTTAGATGACCTGCGGAAGGCGTATATCGTCAAGGACGTGCAGCAGTACATCCTCCATCGCTTGGATCAGGAAGAGGCTCTGCGGCAGCACCTCACCAAGGAAACCGCGGAGATGCTGAACCAGCTGCACATCAAGAGCAGTGGCTGCTTTCTTTATCTAGAGCGAGTCCTAGATGGCGTCGTGGAAAATTTCATCATGTTACGAGAGATTCGCGACATCCCAGGGACGCTGAATGGCCTCTATCTCTGGCTCTGCCAAAGACTCTTTGTAAGAAAACAGTTCGTGAAGGTTCAGCCCGTCTTGAATGTGATTCTCGCGGCCTGCCGACCTCTGACGATGACGGAGTTGTACCATGCCGTGTGGACCAAAAATATGTCCTTAACCTTGGAAGACTTTCAGCGCAAGCTGGACGTCCTGTCCAAACTCCTGGTGGATGGGTTAGGAAACACCAAGATCTTGTTCCACTACAGCTTCGCCGAGTGGCTGCTGGATGTGAAACACTGCACGCAGAAGTATCTGTGCAACGCGGCAGAGGGACACAGAATGTTGGCGATGAGTTACACCTGTCAGGCCAAGAACTTAACACCCTTAGAGGCGCAGGAATTCGCCTTGCACTTGATCAATTCAAACTTACAACTGGAGCCAGCCGAGTTAGCGCTGTGGATGATATGGAATGGGACACCCGTCAGAGACTCCCTCTCCACTTTAATCCCCAAGGAGCAGGAGGTGCTGCAGCTGCTGGTGAAGGCCGGCGCTCACGTCAACAGCGAAGACGACCGCACCTCCTGCATCGTGCGCCAGGCTTTGGAAAGGGAGGATTCCATCCGGACCTTGCTGGACAATGGGGCTTCTGTCAATCAGTGCGATCCTAACGGGAGAACGTTGCTGGCTAATGCCGCCTACAGCGGCAATCTCGATGTCGTGAATTTACTTGTCTCCAGGGGGGCAGATTTAGAGATAGAGGATGCTCACGGCCACACGTCACTCACCCTGGCTGCCAGACAAGGACATACCAAGGTGGTTAATTGTTTGATCGGGTGCGGAGCCAACATTAACCATACCGATCAAGACGGGTGGACGGCCCTGAGATCTGCCGCCTGGGGTGGCCACACGGAGGTGGTGTCTGCCCTGCTGTACGCGGGCGTGAAGGTGGACTGTGCCGATGCCGACAGCCGGACTGCCCTGCGAGCAGCAGCGTGGGGCGGCCACGAGGACATCGTGCTGAACCTGCTGCAACACGGTGCTGAGGTCAACAAGGCGGATAACGAAGGCAGGACGGCCCTGATCGCCGCGGCGTACATGGGACATCGGGAGATCGTGGAGCACCTGCTGGACCACGGGGCAGAGGTGAACCACGAGGACGTGGACGGCCGGACCGCGCTCTCTGTCGCTGCACTGTGCGTCCCCGCGAGTAAGGGGCACGCCTCGGTGGTCAGCCTTCTGATCGACCGGGGGGCCGCCGTGGATCACTGTGACAAAGACGGCATGACCCCTCTGCTCGTAGCTGCCTACGAGGGCCACGTCGATGTGGTGGACCTGCTTCTGGAGGGAGGTGCAGACGTGGACCACACGGACAACAACGGCCGCACGCCCCTGCTGGCAGCCGCGTCCATGGGCCACGCGTCGGTGGTAAACACGCTTCTGTTTTGGGGTGCAGCTGTGGATAGCATCGACAGCGAGGGCAGGACAGTCCTGAGCATAGCGTCCGCACAGGGCAACGTGGAGGTGGTACGCACGCTGCTGGACAGGGGCTTGGACGAAAATCACAGGGATGACGCCGGATGGACGCCTTTGCACATGGCCGCCTTCGAAGGCCACAGGTTAATATGCGAGGCGCTCATTGAACAAGGTGCTAGGACCAACGAGATCGACAACGACGGACGGATCCCTTTCATATTAGCGTCACAAGAGGGCCATTATGATTGTGTGCAGATACTGTTGGACAATAAATCCAACATCGATCAAAGAGGGTACGATGGAAGGAACGCACTGCGGGTGGCGGCGTTAGAGGGACACAGAGACATCGTGGAGTTGCTCTTCAGCCACGGAGCCGACGTTAACTACAAAGACGCAGACGGGAGGCCCACACTGTACATCTTGGCCTTGGAAAACCAGCTTACGATGGCTGAGTACTTCCTAGAGAATGGTGCAAACGTGGAAGCCAGCGACGCAGAAGGCAGGACGGCGCTGCACGTGTCCTGCTGGCAAGGCCACATGGAAATGGTGCAGGTTCTCGTGGCCTACCACGCCGACGTCAACGCGGCCGACAACGAGAAGCGCTCGGCTCTGCAGTCCGCGGCCTGGCAGGGCCACGTGAAGGTCGTGCAGCTTCTCATCGAGCAGGGCGCCGTCGTTGACCACACGTGTAACCAGGGCGCAACTGCGCTGTGTATCGCGGCCCAGGAGGGCCACATCGATGTCGTCCAGGTCCTGCTGGAGCATGGCGCCGACCCGAACCACGCTGACCAATTCGGCCGCACTGCCATGCGTGTGGCAGCCAAGAACGGACATTCTCAGATCATTAAGTTATTAGAAAAATATGGTGCGTCCAGTTTGAACGGCTGCTCCCCGTCTCCTGTGCATACGATGGAGCAGAAACCCCTGCAGTCAGTGTCGTCAAAGATGCAGTCCTTGACCATCAAGTCCAACAGCTCCAGCAGCACCGGCGGCGGCGACACGCAGCCCTCCCTGCGGGGCCTGCCCAGCGGGCCCGCTCACGCCTTCAGCAGCCCCTCAGAGTCCCCAGACTCTACCGTGGACCGGCAGAAGTCATCCCTGTCCAACAATTCCCTGAAGAGCTCCAAGAACTCCTCACTGCGGACCACGTCGTCCACAGCCACGGCGCAGACGGTGCCGATGGACAGCTTCCACAGCTTGTCATTTACCGAGCAGATCCAGCAGCATTCGCTGCCGCGCAGCAGGAGCCGCCAGTCCATTGCGTCCCCGTCCTCCACCACGCAGTCCCTGGGCCACAGCCACCACTCGCCCAGCAGCGAGTTCGAGTGGAGCCAGGTGAAGCCCAGTCTGAAGTCGACTAAAGCGAGCAAAGGGGGCAAGTCGGAAGGCTCCAGCAAGCCCGGGCCCGCAGGCAAGAAGCCCAAACAGAGCAGCTCCTCGCAGCCAAAGGTCTTAGAGTACGAAATGACCCAGTTTGACAAAAGAGGACCTGGGGCCAAGTCCGGGACTGGTGGGCCGCCGCCCAAGCAGACGCCATCGGAATCTCAGAGCAAGCTCCTGGTGCCCTCGGCCCAGCAGGAAGTGGGCCGGTCCCAGCAGCAGTTTCTCATCCACCAGCAAAGCGGGGAGAAGAAGAGGAACGGCATCATGACCAACCCCAACTACCATTTGCAGGGCAACCAGGTGTTCCTCGGGAGGGTGTCGGTCCCACGGACCATTCAAGATCGGGGGCACCAGGAAGTACTAGAGGGGTACCCCTCCTCCGAGACAGAGCTCAGCCTTAAGCAAGCCCTGAAACTGCAGATTGAGGGCTCCGACCCCAGCTTCAACTACAAAAAGGAAACGCCATTATGAAAGGTAACGTTTTGCCAGCCAGCGCGAGGGGTGAACTCCCAGTGCTTGGGAGGCTGAGACAGGAGAATGGCAGGTGTGAGGCCAGCCTCAGCAACTTAGCGAGACCCTGTTTCAAAGTTAAAAAAAAAAATAGGGCTGGGGTAGCCCTAACCCTGTGTTTGATCCCCAGTTCCAAAAGAGAAAAAAAGTAAAAGGATAAACTACCAAAGGTGTCATTCCCTCTACTTGAAATGCCCTTTCCCTAATCGGCCCATGGCGATTCCTCATCTTCTAATCTCCATTCAAAGGTCAGACCTTCCCTATTGCCCTTTTAAATGTGAATTCCCCCACCTCTGGCGCTCCCTTTTCCCTTCCACGTTATCTAAAGCACTTGCCATTTAACAGATTTGATGTGTTTCATTTATTATATTTACTGTCTGTCCCCTCCCCCAACTGAAATGAAAGCTGTGTGTGTGTGTGGGGGGGGGGTTAATGTGTTTGGTTCACTGTTAAATTCTATGTACTTGGAATAGTGTTTGAACTAGTGGTGGTTTCTCAGCAAAATTTATCAAGTAGTGAATAAATGGATGAATGTGCTATTTATGGATCCCAGATTAAAAATTCTTTCCTATACAGCCATATCCTCCTCTTAAGAGATTTTTGCTGGTGACGGATGGGGCTGTTTCTGTAATATCCATCCATATAGCTTGAAAAAATAGTGTCCATAACACTTAATAGTTAGTTGCTAAATGTTCGTTTTATTCCTTCTCACCCAGAAAGAAGTCTAGGATTTAATCAGTAAAAGGTAGATTTTATTATGACAGATCTCTTAAGAAATCTTGCAAGTAGTGTTTTTATATCCCAGGGGTAGGAGTGAAAGATGGTATGTGGATATTTGGCAAGATGGATTGGTAGAGCTCATTGTATTCAGATGAAGCAGTAGCTTTTAATAAATAAAAACTATTTTCCTGCCTACATAAAGGATAGTTCGCTAAGTATATAGGGAAAGTTAGTGGGAAAATAGGTGCATAGGCTACGGAGACTTTTTTAGAAGCCCATTTCCCATCTTAGAGATAAATCCGAAGATTTCATTAGGAGTCTTTTCTAGCTAATACTATCACTGTATCCTACTTTACTTAATCCTTTTTCTTCTTTTAACAAACTGACAAGGCTGTCTTTTTTGCCACTTTTGTCTCTGGGAATATATTTTAGGTGTGTGATAGGTGAAATGTTATTACAAATAAATTCTCCATATCTTTGAAAAGTAAATGCCCTTCCATATGAGTTTGTGGATGACCAGCCAAACATCATTCAAAAAATAATTTGTATAAAATAGTTAATTCATTATCCAGTATGGTTTATTTTAAAAATATTTCCTGATAGTACAACCCTCTAACTCTTATATGTTTTGAAAAGGCAAAGTTAACTATATATTAAACTGTGAAATACATGAATTAAGATAAATGTTTTGTGGAATCTTATGAAGCGGCTTGTAAATTAAACAATGAGTATTAAGTTTGCTTTGCATGATAAATAATGATAGATGGATATGCATATTCTTATAAGGTCTTAAAACTACATGTCGTTTTATAAGTAGAATAGAGAAACTAACTTTTCCTATTTACCTTTTGCATTAGTTCCCTGTTCTGTGAAACAGAAGACGTGGTGACTTGGAGTGGTCCTTCGGCTACTGGACGAAAATGTAAATGCCTATTGATTTGCTGAAAAAAAAAAGGATGAAGAATGTGCTATCTGCAGGAGTTACCTTAATTACTGTCACGTGCCTAAATAATAAGGCTGCCTTGTCAACGTAACCCTCTGTGCTTAAGAAATTTCCTCGTGTGTGCTTTGTGTTCACTATGCCGAACAAGCACTTTTTAAAAAAAAAAATGCAGATGTATACTGCAGTTCCCTGATAAAGCTGAAAAAAAAATTCGAGTAAAGTATTTTTTAAGTTAAGATTTGCTAGATGTGCATGTGCCACGGTCAACTGTATATGGAAAGGCAGTGTTCTCTGTATTTATTTTTTTTTCTTCTTGTGGCAAAGGAAACTTACGCATAGTGTTTGAGTCACATTTGCATTGTAGTGTGCGTGGCCCGTTTGTTGTATTTTTTAAAATGTCGCTCAATAAAGTAAATCTTGCAACTGTTTGACGTTCACGACACCTTCAACGTTGCCTAGAAATGAGTTTCTACATAAATGCCACATTGAGGTGAAAAAATGGTTTCTCAACAGATTCTCAGAAACATAATTTTAGTAGTGTAGGGAGCTGCTGTGAGTCGTTTAAATCTGGATTCTTCCCAGTAGAATACTCCTCATCTCCGGTGAGCAGCGTCACGGCAAGCAGATAACCAGACTGTAGGCAGAACCGTGTCCCATTTCCCCCCTGGGATGCGATGTCACCTTTAATATGCTTGTCCCTCCTTGAAGAAGACAGACCATCATTCCCAAGGCAAGAGACTCCGAGGGACAGAGCCACACCTCAGCTGTGACTGTGTGTGCGGAGGGGGCTGCCCCCATCCATCCCAGGGTAGATCTCTAGACCCCTGAACAATTTCTTGACTGCCCTTGTCTCTTCCTTCCAGCTAACTGCAATATAATTTATCAGTGTCAACGTGAATGTTGACTTCTCTCTGAGCTATAAGTCACTGCATGGCCAAAATGGCCCCGTTCGAAGTGCATGGGGTCTGTGTCCTGGTTTAGTTGGGTGGATATTCTTGTTGAATGTGGTGCGTGCTATCCTTCATAGGTGGTGCCTCTACCCAGCAGTCATAGCCACGTGTGTCTTGTACTATTTGATGTAAGTGATGGATTTGTACTTCTATCCACATCCTCTTTCCTGTTTTCTTCCTTGAACAACTACGTTCAGGATGGCTGGAGGCCAAGGTTAAGGGAGAAGTCTGAAGGAAAGGAAAGTAGCTCAGATGAGCACGTGGCCCACACCGGCCTCCCAGGTGGACCCTCAGGCAGTGAAGCCAGGTGGGGTGTGCGTGTGTTTGGAAAGGTTGACACCATGAGTTAGAGCCCAGGGTGAGGGAGGATTTGATCTTGGAATGAGCCCTGTCAATCTTAGAGACCAACTCCAGAAATCCTGTTCTTACCACATGCTGTTGACAAGGAGGAATGAGGAAAGAGAATTTGGAGATTCAGCACAAAACCATTGTTACTAAGAAGAAAAAAATCTTTTAGATATGTTTTAGTAACATACCTAACATTAGTAACGGGGTCAGTAATGTCATCAGATACGAAGGACGCGTAGGAAGCGCATGGTTCATGGAAATGGGAACGTGTCGTTGGCTGTAAATGTTTTCTCACTTTGTGTAAGGCTTTTCTTGCTTTTGTTTTTTTTTTTTAATCAGCAAAACTCGTTTTGTCTACGTCATCTGTAAGTCATAATCAGAAAGAGGAGACAAGTTGATGAGTTCAATGGAAATTAAGGTGACATGCAATATCGATAACTCGAATGTGAATGTTTCAAGTATTGAATTCTTGTCCCTATGGGACATTTATTAAATACACTTAATAGGACTCTTGCAAAGTAGCCTTAAAAGTGTTAATGATTCTATTAATAAATATGAACACATACTATTATTAGAACCAACTTTACTCATGTCTCAAATACAGTACATTTACATTACTGTAGAGGATGAAACTCTAATTTCTTATTAGGTGTATTTTTCTTTAGAAAGAGAACCCTGAAAGCTGCCAGTTTTTCTATTAACCTTGAACTATTGAAATTGTATTTATTTAATTTTATTGTTTTTACAAAATTGCACCTTGTGGCCAAAGGGCACAGATATGACTCATTGCATTTAGGGATTTATGTTTTTCAAAGAGCTAAATGTTTTCATATCCGCCCTTTATACACTTGGAACAGTTGGTAGAAAGAGAGCCTGTTGGGGAAATAGGATTTTCATAAGTATTCCTCCGGCTGTTTTTATATAAATTATGTTTTAGAATAGAATGAAAATGGCTCAGTCAGTATATGGACTATGAGGGTGCTGGCGATACCCTCTGCTTTGCTTATTTGTTTTCTGTGGGGGATTTCATACCATACCTGAAAAATGGCTTCCGCTCCACTAAGAAAGTAAAAATCATCCCCCATATATGAAACTCCTAAATAGCTATTTTTGAAATTAAAATGTTTAAATTTTGTAAATCAGCTGTTACTCGCTGCACAACTTACGGTGCCATGTGCTTGTGACATTTTTGTAACATTCCGTCATGCCCATCCCCTAAACATCATGAGTTGATAGTAAGGGAAGCGATAGGAAAGGTTTGGGGAGGAAGATTGACGAGAGGTCAGTGTGTACTGCCGTGTGCGTGCGGCCAATGTCTCGTCCCCGCCCTTCCCTCCAGCCCTACCCAAATCCTCACCAAAAATAGTTCACGACTTCAAAACAGGAGTAAATATTTTTCTTCACATTGTTTTGGCTCCACCAATGTTTGTTTTGCTTCATGCCTTTCATTTACACTTTCGGCAAATGTAGTTGCAGACAAATGCTTTTCTGTCTCCCCCCCTCGGTTTGGGGTATGTAAATAGCCTAAAATGTACATTAAATTTCACATTGTAAAAGTTTTATTTTATTCCTTGTATTATATTATGCAAAAATCCCTATGTATATGAAAGTGCATAATAAATATATTTGCATTACAGAAGATATTTTGTTTTCATTTTATTGTTGGACCAGTAGGACATGCACAGTACATTTATAATGAAAAGAACCGCTTATTGTTTAAAGTTAATGTTTTAATAAATATTGAGTGAATGAATTTAGCAACATTTCACAAAAGGGAAAAAAATGAAATTCTATACTGTCCAAAGGAAAGTACAAAAACAAAAAGATTTAGCCTTTAGATCTTCTTCTACCTTCTATAAAGACGTACTGTTCTTCTTCCCCTGACTTACGACGTACTTGACTTCACCATGTCTACTTTGATGTGTAATCCATAAATTGTGTACTGCGCTCCTTGACTGTCAGTATTACAGCAACCTCGACACTGGATATTTTTAAGTTCTATGGCAAACATCATTTTGTAAATAAAATTTGTGTGCTCTTCACTCAGTAAATTTGAGTCACTTTTTCACAACCCATCTCCCCCAGAACACGACACACAGACACACATTGGTGCTACGTGTGTGTCTTTGTGCACACATATCTTCTGTTACTCCAAAGAGAAGTTTCTAAAAAGGCAAACAGCATGTTTTCTGATTAGTAATTTTACAGTTACATTGTTCTGCAATAGTGCCGTTGATTACATTCTTTATAAGTTTGTTGAGTTAATAAAAATCTTATTCTAAACAAGTTTAATAAATGTTTAAACACAAGTGGGTGGTATACATAGAAGGATTTTAAAACAGGCTGGTTGGCTAAATAAACCTATGTAGAGTTTTCCAGCTGCCGGTCCAAGGACGTGCACTGTGACCGTGTCCACAACCAATCTTCCCTCCTTTGCCGCAGTCAGATACACACTGAAGAATCACACTGCTGAGTTTCTGGGAAAATTGATTTATTATGCAAACATATTCACTGACCTTATTTTCAAAATATGATCTCTGTTTGCCAGTCTTGCTATTACAGTAAAAAAAAATAATCCAATGCTAAAATGGAGTCATTTGAAAAATTTGCATGATTACCACGAAACTGGCACCATGCAGCTCAGTTCTGAGAGCCACATTCTTAGAATATATTTGTGATGTTTGGAAGACCACTGTGTACTTAGACTTGGTCTGCACGTATGAACCTGTATGCAATGGTATGTCCTGGTGGTATCAGTGCTCCAGTTTTAATGGCTGTGTCTATTGCTCCCATTTTGTTCGTAAACTTACGTTGAACTCTAAGTTGTTGTCCTAGAAATGTTTGCACATTGGACATATCTGCTTATCAACTGGATAAAAGTATAGGCCATAAGCGCAATCTCAGAAACTTTCCTTGCCATGATAAAACTTTTCCCCGAGCGGATGTGCCATTTTCTTCCATTCTCACTAGCAAGAGAGACTTCCAGTTTCTCCACATTTTCATTCACTATCGTCGGTCTTTTTAGTTGCGATTTTAGTTGAGGTGATTTTAGTTGCGATTTTAGTTGAGGTGATTTTAGATTCACATACAATTGTAAGAAAGAATACAGAGATCCTGTGTACCCTTTTGCCAGTTCCTTCCCATGCTGAGACAGAAGAGAATGGTCCAACCTCCCCACAAAGGGTGTTTTTCTGCTTTTCCTATGTTTGTGCCCCTCTCCCTTGGTGGGTATAACTATGCCCACTTCCCTCCTGCCTGGCCACTCCATTTCTAACTCCTGATCTCATCTCCATTTCATAATTTGTAATTTCAAAAAATGTTACATACATGGGATCACATAGAGTATATAACCTTTTGGAATTACTTCTTTACCCAGGACTCCCTTGAAATTTAGCAAAGTTGTATGAGTTGCCTTCTTGGCTAAGTAGAGTTTCATAGTATGTGTGATGTTCCACAGTTTATTTAACTATTCACACATTGATGAACATATATTTACTATTTTGAACTATTATAAGCAAGGGTGCCATTAACATTTGTGTATAAGCTTTTATATGAAAATGAGGTTTCACTTCTCTTGGGTAAATGCCCAAGAGCATACTTGTTGGTTCACATTATAGTTGCATGTTTAGTCTTATCAGAAAGAGCCACACTTCCAGAGTGGCTATGCCAACTTATACTTTCACCAGCAATGTATACATGCTCCATTGTCTCCACATCTTTGCCAGCATTTGCTGTTGTCATTATTTTTTTTATTTCTGTCATTCTTATGTGTGTACTTGTCTCTTGTTATTGTTTTAAGCCTGTAGATGTCTTTGCCTGAGAGGTGTCATGCAGAAAACATATAGTTGGGTCTTATTTTTTAATCCATTCTGCCGGTCTATATACTTTAATTGGAGAGTTGAGATTACTGATATTCAGTGTTATTATAGAGAGATGTTTTTTCCTGCCATTTTGATTTATTTCTAATTTTTAATTCAGTCTTATTTCTCATTTGCTTAGCTACTCTTCCAATGAGATTTATCCATTTGTGATTTGTGGAGTTTGTTTTTAATTGCCTCTGTATGTAATATTTCTGTATGTAATATTTCTGCAGTGTTGGCTTAGAAGTCATAAATTCTTGTAGTTTTTGCTTATCTTAAAAGGTTTTATTTCTCCTTCATTTCTGAAGGATATCTTTGCTGGATATAGCAATCTTGTTTGGCAGTTGTTTTCTTTCAGGGCTTGGAATACATCATTTCAAACCCTTCTGAATTTTAGAGTTTGTGCTGAGAAGTCAGAAATAATTCTGATTAGCTTACCTCTAAATGTGACCTGACATAGTTCTCTTAAGACTTTTAAAATTCTATCCTTGTTCTGTATATTAAGCATTTTAATTTAATGTGTTGTAGAAAAGTGTGTTTATTCCTCTTTATGATTCTTGAGACAAAAACCATGCATCTATGTGTATTTTTTATGTTTAAAGGTAGACCTCCTTATGTTTGAGTAAAGTAGTACTTATTATAAAGGAAGAGGTTACATTAGAATAAACCACATGATTTTATGAGATTAATAGTGATTTAATTTCATTAACAGATTTCGGTAGGGAGATAAACAATAAATAGACTCATATATTCACACATAAATTTAAGTGAAATATTGTAATTATCATAATTCTTATAGGGAAAGCCAATTTATGCATTCCCAAATACCTGCTAAAAATCTCTGTGTGCATATTCTAAAAACACTAAATTGAATACATCCAAACCTAAAACCATTAACTGTCCCACTCAACCAACCGGTTGTCTTCTTGACTCCTCTGAATAAGAAGAGCTTTTCATTCTCCTTTAAAGAAACTGAAGTTGAATATTGTAGATGATGCTGTATGGGAGAAAAAGCACAGGAAACTCCCCACAGGCAGCCTTCCTAGTAGAAAAGGTTTTGGTCTTTGGTCCTTCCTCAGGAAATTAGTAGAGAGATGCACGTTTTTGTTTTCTGACTCAAATTTTTAAAAATCAACAAATGTTTCGATTAGAAAAGCAAATATCCATTCTAGTTGAGTCAATAAAAGGTCTTCTCCTGTACAAGTCACTCTCCTGGGCATGTAGACTAATATTTACCTAACTCTGTATCCAAATTGTGTTAATAGATCTAAAATAGATTTTTTTTGTGACACTACGCCTAGTAATTCTTCTCTTTCTTCTCTCTTCAAGTATCATAATGCACATTGTCATAGCAAAGTTAAAATGAGGTCCTTCAAGAAAAAAGTAAGCATTCAACTTTATAAACTAGGCATTTTTCAAACAAACAAACAAACAAAAAAAACAGTGACAGTTTAGTGCTCTTCCCATAGTCTTTTTAGAATCTGTCCTAAAGATGAGGTAAGACAAACCTAGAGTCACCCTGATTCTCTTCGTCTTTCACACTCAGCAGTTGTTCCCTTTGGACTCTAACTTGACCATATTCTTACATTCTTATTCCCTGTTCCCTGCCCTTTGCCACCATCCAGACCTCTCTGGGCCCCTGGACCCCTCTTAGCCAGTGCTCTTCTCTCTCTGCCTTCTCCAACTCTGCAAACAGATGGCAGAGGACTGGCCTGAGGGCAGGGGTCTCATCGGTCGAACTCCCCCACAGCTTTCCCCTGTCGCTTCAGCACTTATTCTGCCCTGTGGCCACCAAACTTCTTTTCAGGACACGATGGATTCTGATCATGGTATAATCCTGCTTCCAAACCCGCAAGAGCCCTCCTTCCCAAGGAATGCCACGGTTCAGGCACGGCACACCCAGCCCTTCACGGACTGTCTTCCGTTATCTTTCCAGTTGCTTCTTCAATTTTCCCTATCGCTCACCCCCCTGGACTTGCAACCAAACCCTCTGCTCTCACCCCCAAGGAAATAATGCTATGGCTAGAATACTCTGTTCTTCCACAGTTGCATTTCTCTACCCATGTGAGCCCTTGCCCCCATCTCCCAGCTGTCAGAGACCATTTCTGTTTAATTACTGCTTCCATTGATTTGTGTCTGTTTTGCTTCTTTTTCTGTTCTATGCTCAACAGATTGTCTTCTTTCTCCCACTGTGTGATCTCCAGTTAAATGGAAATTGAGTCTTACTTCTCTGTGCATCTCTGGGTTTGTCTTGCACATAGCGTTCAATCACTATTCTCTGACTTGCACTTTCTTTTCATTTGGAAACAGCTGTAGGGGAGTGAGAAACGTTTCAATCCTGCTATTTTAGGCCACTTGTTAAAGTATACTCTTGGCTTAATCGTGTTCCAATAGCGACCCAACTCTTGGTACAAAATAGGATGCATTTTCTTATCCCTGATTTCCCATCTGTTCTATTGACTCAGTTTGTATTGAAGAGAATAGGAAAACAAACCGAATATTCATCACTTACTCATTTGAACATTTGTGGTTGACTGCTACATTGCTTTTCGTTGATACCCTGCCCTGCCCCCTTTGTATCAATTAATTGTATAGACGATTAAGTTGAATTCAGTTGATTCTTTTAAGAAGAATTGAGTAGGTCTTGCTCAAGTCCAGGAAACAATCCACTTGTTTTTTGATTATCCAGCAGGGGTGGAGAACACGCAGTTTTCAGGTATGCAAAAAGAATAGGTGTGCTCGGTCAGCCCGGCCCTGGATCGCTAATACATACACTATTTCGGGGCTGATCTACCCATCCTCTGAGCATGCATCAGAAGTTCCACTAGTGCAACAATAATTACTATTATTAATTACTATTATTAATAATAATAGTAAATATTATCATTGTTGAATAATAATAATGCTGGCATTTGACTTGAGATCTGTAATAACTCCTTTGATAAAAATTTTTAATAGAAGTTGAAATGGAAATGGTTGGATCGGTGGGGAAAAATAACTTACTAAAAATGAAATAAAATTGGTAAAATAAAGGTAGAAAAGATGGACTGGGGTGGAAAATGAAAGAAAGTATAATCTTAAAAATAGAGGCCCCCAAAAGGAAAGCAAAATGGAGTGACTAGAACCAGCCAATGAAGACTATCACGTTGACTTATTTTCAAGGTCTGATGATTTCTCATTTGATTTCTGTCCCCCAAAATACTCTTTATTAAACTTTGAATTAAATTTTATTTATACATTTCTATTTAAACCTCTGACCCATCACTTTTTTTCTATTTAATTATAATTATATTTATTTTCTGGTTAAATTCTTAATAGAGAACAATTTTTACGACTATTTGATCATTGAGACTTTGTCAAATAAATACCGCCTGTGAAAAGTATTAGCCTGACCTCACTGAAACAGGAAGAGCTCTGGCTTCTTTCACCTCCTGGGGTTAGAATCCTTTTAAATTCTGTTTTGAACAGTTCTGTTTGTGATTAGCAATGCATTTATTTCAGTATAGCAACTTTCTATGGAAGTCTAACTCATTTATATAGTCAATAAATACTTATTAAATACTTAATATCTACTAGTTACCTTGTTAGAAAGAGGTAACTATGAAAAGGTTAGCATCTGCCCACAAAGGATTTATATTCTAGCAATCTCTCTCTCTCTCTCTTTTTTTTTTTTTTTTTTTTTTTTTGCAGTACTGAGGATTGAACCCAGGGGCATTCTACCTCTGAGCCACACCCCCAGCCCTATTATTTATTCTTTATTTTGAAACAGGATCTCACTAAGTTGCTGAGGGCCTCACTAAGTAGCCGAGGCTGGCCACCAACCTGCAATCCTATCTCAGCCTCCCATGTACTGGGATTACAAGCGTGCACCATCATGCCAGGCCTAACAATTTCTTTCTTGAGGAGAGGATAGAAATATAGTATCTACTAGAATTAGAATACAAGCACTACGAGAATAAAGACCCTTAATCTTTAATTCACTCCTGCATTTTTAGTTATTCTTGGCATAAAGGAAATGCTTAGTAAATATTAGTTTATATGCTGTGAAAAAGGTTCCTAACCAAAGAGGAGACCCACAGAGTCTAGAAATTTGGGGTGCTTCATTGTTTTATTTCTGTGTTTTGCCATGGCTTGGAGAGGAGTCTAACCATGCTATGTGAACGGTAGTCCACAACACACACAAAAAAAAATTATGACCTTCCGGAGCGTGAGACCAGGCTTCCTAAGATGCTTTATGACTGTTAGAATCCTCTAGGTGAAGGAAACAGGAACCCGTTTAAGCCAAAAGAAATGTATGTTGTGGATACTGAAGCCCACACACTCTGTGGGAATGTGAAGAACCCGACCGGGCACAGGCAGAAATCACATTTTACTTATGGATTCCAAAGAAAGGATATACAGAAATAGCAAGAGATGTTTGTTTAGGAGTCGCTGGCGGGATGAACGCGTTCCAATTGTTTTCATGGTCTTCATCATTCTGTTTAAGTTCCAGGGAGGTTAGCCTGGGTCGTGCCTCTGTCCCTCAGCACAGAGAGGACAGAACACCTAATTAAATCCCTGAAGACAGTACTTAATGGGTAATATGTAATTCTCAAGGGGGAATCAGGGTGCTATTAGGAAAGAAAAATAAATGCTAAGAAAACTCAAAATAGAAAACTGTCAGCGGGGCTGTCTCAGTGAAGTGGGGCATGTCTAGAACGGTGGCGAGTCTGAGACCTTACCTTTCCTGCGAGCTCACAGCTGAGCCTGCCACCTCATAAATGCCAGCGCAAGACGCGAGACTTCGGTTAGAGATGAAACACTGTCATTCCCTGCATAGCAGACTTGCTGAGTTGCAGCTCTATGCTGGTTTTCCTTGCCCCCAAGCCATACACAGACGATCTGGAGGCAGGCCCAGGAGGACGCCACTGATAAGGAGCCTAGAACCTAGGAAACCTTCAATCTGATAAAAGCGTTCCTAGCAAACTTGTCCAAACTCGGCCCTGGAGCTAGCCATTATCTTTATTATCTTGAACAACAGTAACAACAGAATGCCCTCTGCCCTAGAAGTATCTACTTTATCTCAAAGATTATCTGCTACACAAAGATCTTTGAAAAGGTTAGTCCCAAATAGAAGATGTTATAAGACAGGCAAAAATGTGAGAGCCCCTGGGGAATTGCCTCCTGACAAGGAACAAGGACGAGTTAAGATGGTGTCATAAGTGGGATCTGGAATGTCCCCAAAGGTTCATGTGCAGAAGGCTTGGTCCCCAGGACAACAGTGTTCAGAAGAGGGGCTTTTGAGAAGTGAGTGGCCCGTGAGGGCTCTGACCACATCAATGGACTAGTCCGCTGACGGGTTCTTCATTGCATGGATCATCGAGAGCTGGTAGAAACCGTAGGAGGTGAGGCCCAGTTGGAGAAAGCAGGTCTCTGGGAGAGTGCACTGGAAGGAGATGTCATGTCCCCAGCCCCTTCCTTGTTCTCTTTTTGTTTTCTGACTGCCATGAGCTGAGCAGCTTTCCTCTACCACACCCTTCTGCCATGATGTTCTACCTCACCACAGGCCCAGGGACAATGGAACGAGCCCACCATGGCCTGAAGCTTCCAGAACCATGAGCCAGAATCAATCTTTCCTCCTTTAAGTGCCTTTTCTCAAGTATTTTGTTACAGTGATTAAAAGGTGACTAACAGCCTGGCATGGGGGTGCACGCCTGAAATCCCAGTACTTGAGAGGCTGAGACAGGCGGATCTCAGGTTCAAGGACAGCCTCAGCAACATAGCAAGACTCTCAGAAACCTAGCAAGACCCTATTTCTTTTTTTTTTTTCTGCGGTACTGGGGATTGAACCCCGGGGCATCTTACCCCTAAGCTACAACCCCAGCCCTATTTTTTGTTCTTCATTTTGAAACGGTCTCACTAAGTTGTGGAGGGCCTCACTAAGTACTGGGAATACAAGCGTGCGCCACCACGCCTGGGTAGCAAGACCCTATTTCAAAACAAAAAAAAATAAATGCATGTATGTTAACACCAAACTGATACTCATTGTGAAGTGAGACTACAATGCACCAATAAAAACATAAAAATAAATAAATAAATAAATAAAATGGGGCTGGGGGTGTAACTTGGAAGTACAGCACCTGTGGGTTCAAACCCCAGTACCAAAAACAGAGAGAGAGAGAGAGAGAGAGAGAGAGAGAGAGAGAAGACTAACAAAAGTACTAACAAAAGCTAACACAGATGAGTAAAGAGACTGATAGATGAGTGTCTGAGTTACATCAAAGATGAAAGAGAAAGCCAGTATCTGAAATATTAGACTTAAATGTTAAAATGGAAAATGCAAGGGGACTAGAGGATATAGATAAGATTAGAGCCATGTGGCTAAGAGAGTTGGGGTGTATAGAGCCAGGTACTGGTGCTAGGACCAGCGCTGTCGTCATTCTCAAACCCTGACCTTTGTTTGGTGCCTGCCTAGGTCCCGCTGGCTTAACAGCAGTGAGAACAGGGTGGACGGTTGCTGACTCCATCTGTTTGGTAGAGCTTGGGGAACTGTATGTAAGTATTTGTGAGGAAGGCGGAGGGGCAGGTGGAGATCAGGTGGGGCTCAGTCTGGAATTCAACCAAGAGGCTAGCTTCACACCAGCGCGTGGTGACCTTGCTCAGTTCTGGCATGGCCTCAGTGAGGGCAGATCGCCTCTGACGCTGAGCCCGATCAGCTGCTCCCTGGTATTAACTCCCCGCAGAGCAGCAGGTTCTTTCCTAGGATTCAGAGAGGGAAGAAGTCTACAGTCATGATGCTTCGGGATATTTTCCCACTTAGTCTTACTGGGTATGATATCGACATCTTCTCTGCCTGCGTTCCCAGGCCCTTTCTGGGAGGACAGGAGCCAAATGCTGTCATCATAGATCCCGGCCCTTCCCACAGGGCAGTGCTGAGAGTACACCCGTGGGACCTGAACTGGGAGTGACACCCCAGAACCTTAATGGGAGAGTATGGACAAGTGTGGGCAAGGTCCCAGTCATCCTGCCTGGGCCACATTCTTAGGCAATGTGCCTCTCAGGGAGATGTCAAGAAGCAGTTCTTAGTTTCTGTTGAAAAATATATCAATCAAGCTGGGAGGGGTGGTACACGCTTGTAATCCTGGTACTTGGGAGGCTGAGACAGGAGGGTAGCAGGTTCAAGGCCAGCCTCAGCAATTTAGTGAGACTATGTTTCAAAATATAGAATTAAAAGGACAGGGGTGTAGCTCAGAGGCTGAATGCACCTGAATTCAATATATACCCAGGGAATATATATATATATATATATATATATATATATATATATATACTGTTCACCCCTGGGTCTTTAGTATTAAAGAAACAAAGTCTGAAGGTACCCTCATTTTATTTTTAACTTACCACTAGGTAATACAGGGTAAAGAATGGTCAAGACTAGGTTTTAACTACTCAGTCCCATGGAGGTAGATGATGATACCTAAACAATTTTAAATATATTCTTTAAGGGAAAGAAAAAAGGCTAAACCATTTTTGAAATTTAAGCAATGAAGAGCTGGCTGGAACATAAAATAAAGTTCGTATTAAGAAATGTATTATCAGCTGGTCATGGTGGCGCAGGCCAGCTGAGCCAGGAGGATCGCAGGTTCAAGGTCAGCCTCAGCAACTTAGCAAGGCCCTCAGCAACTTAATGAGACCCTGTTTCAAAATAAAAAATAAAATAAGGCTAGGAATGTAGCTCAGAGGTAGAATGCCCCTGGGTTCAATCCTTAGTACCACAAAAAAAGGAGGAGAAGGAGGAGGAGGAAGAGGAAGAGGAGGAGGAGGAGGAGGAGGAGGAGGAGGAGGAGGGAGAAGAAGAAATGTATTATCATCTATAAAGTCATATACAACCTTTATCTGAAGTATTTGTTCTTTTGCAATAAACCTAATGAAATCTTGGATAACAAATTATTTACAGTACCTCACAACATATCTGAAAGAAAAATCTGACTTTGTTGCATATAAAAGAGTTATTTATGATATATGTATGTCAACTGCACTCTAAAGAATGAAATCTTGAAGGTGATTCAGAATTTCTGATGGATGAAAAGCAATTTGCAAGCAAGAATAACTATTCTTCTAAGGACTGGAAATGTGTGCATAGGTTGTTAAGACCTCTCTCTCTCTCTCTCTCTTACTTTTTCAATCGATTGATTAATAAGTTGTTAATATCATTTACCTCTGCAATGGATTTTCTTCTAGTTCTGGCTAAAACAATGATTTTAGACATAAACTCCATCTTGGATCAGAGGATCTCCACACCCAGCTAACCATCAGCAGCACTTTAGCAGCTCCCCAGTATTTTCTGAGAATCAGCTAGTCTTGTGAAGAACTGCCTTGGGTCATCTAGTTCAACTTCCTCCTTTAGTAGGATGACTCAGAAAACAGTTGCAATCCTCTGACGGATCCTCTTAATCCAAGCTGAGTGATTTTCCACCCTGACCTCAGCCCCGAAGATTTTATGCTTCTACTTTTCACACTCCTTTTTCTGACATTCTTCCCTCCCCAAAAGGGAATCCACAGTGAAGTTTCATCCTTTCAAAGGAGAGTGGGTCATATTTCCTTCTTCAACCTGTCACCTGGGGAACAGAGGTGCTTCTGTTTCCCCATCAGAGATCAGTACAGGAAACACACAGCCCAGTTGTGAGTAATTTCTTATCCAATTTTTCAAGTGCAGAAAGATAACCATAGGATATGAAATACGACCATGACACATGGGAGACTCCTTACGGACATTCGATGTGCGTAGACTAAACAATATCGCTGCTCCCAGTGATCCACAAGTATATCAAATCTCTAAAAGGTCTACTTTTCTATGGGAATAAACCAGTGTAAGATTTAGATCAAGGTTCTGCTGAGCTGCAGGCAAACGTTTTATTTTACTTGCAAAAATGGTTCAGAGATCCAATGTATTCCTTACTCCGATTCTCCCAAGGATAATCTATCATGTCACCGTGGTACATTTACTAAAACCAAGCTATCGACATTGGAGCAACACTATAAGAAATTATAGACTCTATTTGTATTTCACTCTTGTTTCATGGTTCTCTGAAATCCCATCACGTATATGTAATCATATAGCCACCGCTACTATCAAGATGGAGAACCCTTCCTCATCCTCCGAAACTCACCCACGCTGTCCCTCCATAGGCACACTCTCCCCACAAAGGGCTCCCTGATAACCACTGTGAAAAAACAATCCATAAATAACTCAGCATTGCAATTGAACTTTATCAAGTTGAAGGTGAGTATCAATGATAGAGTTAGCTTGATGCTGGAAGCCAGTGAGTGCTTCTAGAGCAATCGTGCAGTGCGCGCCACAGTTCCCTTATTTCTGGACATCGTGCAACAGCAACACGACACACTGAACCTGTGTGCTTCCTTTTCAGGGAGATCAGAAGACAGAAAGACAGATATGATTCGCCATTAAAATGAAAGAGCTGGGGGGGATGCTCTGGAGGCTTCTGGGTGCGCAGAGCTGCTGCAGGGCAGGTGCGTGGCCAGAGAACTGGGTAGCAGCAGGTTGCAGAAAAACTTGTAGCAAAGCAGACCTAATGAAGGTAGAGGGTCACCCTCAAGTGACCTGTGTCTCCTGCCACCTTGGGAGTGCTCGGCGTCATTCAGATAAATGTCTGCTTGAAATGGATCCCTTTCTAGGAAAATACAATTGACCAGTACTGACCCTAGAAAAGAAGTTTTTATTTGGTTTGGTTCTGTGTTTTGCAGTGTTAGGGATGAACCCATGGCCTCACACAAGCTAGCTAAGCGTTCTTACCCCTGAGCTTCATTCCCGAAGAATTTCTAAAAAAGTTAAACATTTCATTTCCATAGAAGACATACTATCTGTCTATACAATGGGACACTCTTCAAAACTGTAAAATGAAAAAAAAAAAGAATAAGAAAGATCTCCAAGATGTTTCTTTCCTCTTGTGAGAAAAGAACTTAGTGTAGATCTGTGTATTTTATGCTCTCTTTTGCATAAGAAAGATGACAATAAGATCCGCATCAAACACGCCCTACAAGTCACATAAGAGCCCCTCATGGTTTACTTGTGAGAGGAAGAGAAGTGGGGCCTGAGTCCAGAGGGCCTTGGCGGAGACCGACTTCCCCACTGGGTAACTTTTGTTTATTTCCCTGGTGAATACATTCCCCATTTAAAAAGAAAAGCCAAGGTGGCGCACGCTTGTAATCCCAGTACTTTGGGAGGCGGAGACCGGAGGATCCGGGTTCACGGCCAGCCTCAGCTCTCTCTCTCTCTTTCTATCTGTCTCTCTCCCTATCCCTCTCTCTCCCTGTTTCTCTCTCTCTCTCTCTCTACCTAGTGTGGCCCTCCGCAACTTAGTGAGACCCAGTTTCAAAATAAAGTATAAAAAAAAATAGGGCCGGGGGCGTAGCGCGGAGGTAGAACGCCCCTGGGTTCAATCCCCGGTACCGCAAAAAAAAAAAAAAGAAAAGAAAAGAAAAGAAAAGAAAAGAAAAGCCAAGGAAACCAGCAGATTTGATTTCTCGAACTTGTTTTCCGCCTCTAAAATATCACAGATTTATTGGGGACCCTTCTAATTTTTTTCCTGATCCCCATGTGTCAGGCTGTCCAGGCTGGAGTCAGGCTCTGGTGACTCATTACAGCGTCACCCTCGTGGAGGTAGAGGGTTGGGATCCCATAAATCAGCTGTGGGTGAGAAACTGAATCCTGTTGAGCTGCAGGCCTGGGAGAGGCGTGAACTTTTTAGTCAGACTTAATTTTGAATCCAGCAACTGCCATTTCCCAGTATTAGGACCTCAGGCAACCATGGCACCTCTTTGAGGAGTCAGCTTCCTTTTGGGAAAATGCAGATAATACCTCCCAGCAGCACAAGGTGTGAAGACAAAGGAATTACACATGTAAACACCTGCTGTGGCGGCTCAATCAATGCTGCTGGCCTGCTCCTTTCCGTTTCTCACATGATTTGCTAATTTAGCACAGAGTGCTTTACATTAGTGACTCAGATTTAAGAAGTACACATTATTCGTAACTTCTATAGTCAATGAAGACCCGAAGGCCTATGAATAGGTTTAACTCTTTAGTCATACCAGGTTTATTGCTTTGCCTAATAATGTGACTAAGACTATAGTAGAACGACTGTAAATTTAAACGAATAGCACATTCCTTCATAAAATACTGACTAATTGCTGGTTTATGGATTTCTTGGGAAAAGCTAATTTCATGAACAGGCTAAATAGATCTTTGCTTACCCTTGTTAGTCAGGAATGCTCTTGGAGTATAGCATTATGTATTTTGATTTAGAGAGCAAAGGTAGGGCAGAATTTTATACCTGAAGAGTGCCATATTAGTGATAAAGGTGAAGCAGAGCTAAGTAAGCAAGAGATGGAAGCAGATTAATAGCCAAGTTAGCATTAGCAATAAGATTTTTTCAAAGACTAGTAAAATTATAAAACACTAAAGAAAGAAATTGAAGATCTTAGAAAATAAAAAGCTCTCCCATACTCATGGATAGACAGAATAAATACTATCAAAATGGCCATTCTACCAAAAGTACTCTACAGATTCAGTGCAATCCCTATTAAAATACCAATGTCATTCTTCACAGAGCTAGAAAAAAATAGTCTAAATTTTATATGGAAAAGCAAAAGACCCAGAATGGCCAAAGCAATTCTCAGCAATCAGAACCATGTTGGAGGCATCACAATACCTGACTTCAAACTATACTACAGAGCTATAGTAATAAAAACAGCATGGTATTGGCACAAAAACAGAAACATAGACCAATGGAACAGAATAGAAGATTCTACTCTGTTATATTCTATTCTGGCATCTGAAAACTGGTTATTCATTAGTAGAAAAATGGAACTAAATCCTTACCTCTCACCCTGCACAAAAGTTAACTAAAGATGGATCAAAGACCGGGAAATTAGACCAGAGTCTTTGAAATTACTAGAGAAGGGAATAGGTCCAACACTCCAACATATAGGAACAGGTAGACACTTCCTCAATAAGACCCCCAAAGCTCAGGAAATTAAGACAAGAATTAATAAATGGGATGGCATTAAATTAAAAAGCTTCTGTGCAGCAAAGGAAACCATCCAGTCTACAGAGAAAGCCTACAGAATAGAAGATCTTTGCCACCTACTCCTCTGATAAAGGACTAATATGTATAAAATATGAAGAGTTTAAAAAGCTTAACACTAAAACAACAACAACAACAACAACAAATAATCCAATCACAAAAGGTAACTTAACTGAATAGACACTTCTCAAAAGAAGAAATCCAAATGACCAATAAAATATACGAAAAGGTGTTCAACATAATTAGCAATCCAGGAAATGCTAATCAAAACTACACAGAGAGTCCATCTATCTCCAGTTAGAATGGCAATCATCAAAAACACAAACAATAATAAATTCTGGTGAGGATACGGGGAAATAGGAACTCTTAAACACTGTTGATGGGACTGCAAACTAGTATAGCCACTGTGGAGATCAGTGTGTCGGTTTCTCGGAAGATTGGGAATGGAACCACCATATGACCCAGCGATGGCACTCCTGGGTATCTTTCCAAGGAATTGAAGTTAGAATATTATAGCCATACATGCATATCCATGTTCATAGTAGCACAACTCACAATAGCCAAATTATGGAACCAGCCTAGGTGTCCATCAACAGATGAATGGATTTCAAAATTATTGGATATACACACAATGGAATTCTACTCAGCAATAAAGAAGAACAAAATTATGTCATTTGCAGGAAAATGGATGAAACTGGAGAACATTATTCTAAATGAGATTAGCCAGTCACAGGATGTGAAAGGTCATATGTTTTCTCTCATATGTGGAAGCTAGGGAATAATCAGGATACAAGAGGGATTTTAGATAATAAAGCAGTGATGGAGGGGGGCTAGGGCAGGGTAGTGGTGTGGGGGGAGGGAGAATTAATGAAGGAAACACTTCTATTGATGTTATTTACATATGTGAAATTACCAATGCCAATCTCAGTATGATGCATGGGGAAGGGGAGGAGTGGGGAATGAGCCAGGGGGTCAGCTCACCAAGTGCTGCGTGCATGTATGTCCTTATCACTCTGAACTACATTATAATGTGAGACTACAATGCACCAATAAAATATATATATTTTGAACTATATTTTGAATATTGTGAACTATTCTACTAGGAAAAGTGAAGGCACAGGTTAGCCTCTTCAGCGGCTCTCTGTGGTTTATCTGGGAGTGCTCATGAATAGATTACTGAGACTTGTAGAAACTAGTGACGAACTGTTAATTCCTAAAAAGTATTTTTAAAAAGGTTTTCAGACACTTGTAGGATGGGAAGGAAGACTACTTAGGATTATCACCATAGGTACCAAGACTAACAAAGTACAAAGTACTAACTATATTATAATGTGAAACTACAATGCACCAATAAAATATATGTATATATATATATATATTATAATTATATTTATATAAAATAAAAAATATAAATATATATATATATAAAACTAGTAAATATTGTGAACTATTCTACTAGGAAAAGTGAAGGCACAGGTTAGCTTCTTCAGCAGCTCTCTGCAACTTATCTGGGAATGCTCATGAATAGATTACTGAGACTTGTAGAAACTAGTGACAAACTGTTAATCCTAAAAAGTATTTTTAAAAAAATTTTCAGACACTTGTAGGATGGGAAGGAAGACTACATAGGATTATCACCATAGGTACCAAGACTAACAAAGTCAGGGAGAGGCACAAGGCCTGATTCTAAATACAACAACAACAACTGGGAAAATTATAGTTTAGAAGCAGGTTGGGAGGTCAGGTTGGTGGATGAAAAATTCCTAACAGGAAAAAAATAAAAAAAGAAAAGATGGGTGGGGGAGTGTTGCTAATAGAATCCTGCACTAATGGGATTCTTGCTAAAGGCAGGCCAGGGTGATCAGGAATAAAGAGTAGGGATGAGGAATTTAATTAGACACCAAGAGTGATCAGATTTGAAGGGTGGGGGAGCCTTTCTGCCACACTTTTGGTTTGAAGTGTCCCTTGAAGGCCCTGTGTTAAAGGCTCAGTCACGTGTAACAGTCTTAGCGCTATTGGCAGGTGGTGGAGACTTTAAGAGGCAGAGCCTAGAGGGAGGTCTCCCTGTCATTGGAGCATGTCCTTGAAGAGCATGATGTGACCCCACCCTTTTCTCCTTCTCTCTTTGGCTTCCCAGCGCCCATGAGGTGAGCTTCTTTATCATGCACTCCTGCCATGAGGAGCTACCTTGCTACAGGCCCTAAAGCAACAGGATCAACCAGTCATGGACTGGAACCTTCAAAACTGTGAGCCAAAATAAGTCTTTTCTCTTGATAAGCTGAATATCTCAGGTGTTTGTTATTACAGTACCGCAAAGCTGACTAACACACCCTCTAAACGGACTTAGCAGGACTTTCGCTCCCCTTGGCCTCTATGAGGATGGGCACAGAAGCCAGGATTGAAAAGAGGGCTCAGAGGAGCCTGGCTAAAGCTTGATCAAGGAGAGAGTCTGTAAGAACCTTGGAGCTGAAAGCTAAGATTCACAAATGAGACACAGTTACACAGTTCTTCAAAGTCATGACATTTGTTCCCCCAAATAGATTTCCAAAGAAGTATCCTGAAATTTCACGCCATGAACAAAATCATTATCTTTGAAAACAACCTACAACAGAAATAATATTGCAAGATTTGTATTAATGTTTGATTCATCACATTACAACATGAAAAAGAGCAAAAGAACAGAAAACTTGCAGTGTGGACCAAATGACCAAAGCTACCTTTTTCTTCTGCATCTCTTTCCTTTCTTGGGTGAAGGCACTTTCCCCAAATTCTGAACAAAAAGCTGTATCTAGAATCATGCTGACCAATAACAATAACACAAACAGCCCTTGTGATTGTCCCTAAAGGATACTTACAAGAGAGAATGCAAAGCCAGGCGTGGTGGCGCACGCTTGTCATCCCAGTACTTGGGAGGCTGAGACTGGAGGATCAGGGTTCTCAGCCAGCCTCAGCTACTTAGTGAGGCCCTCTGCAATTTAGTGAGACCCTGTTTCAAAATAAAGAATAAAAAATAG
>PVJS01014200.1:0-10331 GCA_004027185.1 Glis glis
AAAAAATAGGGCCGGGGGTGTAGCTCGGAGGTAGAAAGCCCCTGGGTTCAATCCTCGGTACCGCAAAAAAAAAAAAATAGGGCTGCGGGTATAGCTTGGAGGTAGAATGCCCCTGGGTTCAATCCCCAGTACCGCAAAAAAAAAAAAAAGAAAGAAATTTATATAGAAGGAATAGCACTTAAAATAAAATTTAAATGTACTCTCTGGTAAATAAATCTAGGAGAAAAGGGATTTTGTTATTTGTAGGTGTAGGTACAGGGAGTGTGATTCAATGGGCTCTAAGATTTTCTGTTTTTTTTATTGTTAGTGATTGCATCTAATTGGCCATTCATGGAATATATTTAAGTGCTAGAATTGCAGGGCTAGGGGGGTCACCAAGGATTATCAATATGTCAAAGTTCTAGAATCATAGGGCTAAGAAGGTTACTAAGGATTATCTCCCACTTTTATTGTTTTACAGGTGAAGAAGCTCTTTGGCCCTGATCTCTGCCCCAGAAATCTGTTTGTGATGAAGAAGGATGAAAACTCGGGCTTCCTGAGATCCATCTCAGTATGTCTCACTGTACAACCCTCCTGTATGGAATATCAAAAGGCCCCAGGAGGTGCACATGTTACGTTCTGACCATCTCCTGCCCAAGTGGGACCTTGTCTGAGCGCAGCACGCAAGGCTGGCCCTGCACATGAAACCCTCTGCCAGGGCTCTGCAGTCTCTGCCCCGCTGAGCCTCACAGCAACCCCAGAGGAAGTGCATGATTAGTCTGCACACTGACATGGGAAGAGAATCACAAGGACAGCCTTCACCCACGGCATCTTTCCTCAAGGGCAATCCTCAGTAAGAGTTTAACAGAGCATCCCAGGGCCCTCTCCCTTCTTCCCTCCACCGTCATCTACTAAAAGCACTCTAATAAAGCACTTCATGCTAATATATGAGGATGCTTCATTTAAATGAAACATGAACAGTGTATGTTAGTTCCCAGGAGGACTTAAGTGGAAGTCCCTACTGATCACGCTGCTGCTGACATTAATTGAAGCACCAGCAATGAAGGACCCAGATCACTCAAGATAGGATGGTCTTCAACCAAAGGTAGGGCAACTTTGTCAGGAAAAGGAAACAGCTATAAACCCAGTAAGCCATTCAAGACAACGAGGCTCACAATCAGACTCAAGTGGAAACCATTTCTTGTGCACCTAAATTCTGCCTGGAAAAAGGTGACATCAGCACTCAAAATAAAGACTGAACACAGGATGGAGGCCCGCGTCTCCTTCTTCCCCTTCAAGCGCCTCGCGTAATCCCACTACTATTTAGTTAAGATGTAGACTGCAGATCCTGCCATGATTCAACCCACTTGAAAGGCAGGGAAATGGAAAAGCACCAGTTCATAGCAACACTCAGATGCACTTTGCAAAGGAAATCCCACTGCACACCTGCCATGAACTGAACCTCTGTGTTGCCTTTGGGATTCTTAGAGAGAAACCCTCCCTGCCCCCTCCTGCCCGGCTCTGGCAGTCATAAGGTGGTGGTCATCATTGGAGTTGGTGCCTTCGGGAGGTAATTAGGATTAGACGAGGCCATGCAGGCAGAGCCCTCCGGAGTGAGACTGGTGCCCTGATACTTGTCATGAAGGACTCGTTTCTCCTCTGTGTTCCTCCATGCGAGGACACAACGCAAAGTTAGCAGTCTGTAACCTGGGAGATAGCCCGCACCAGAACTGCTCCCACTGGCCCCTGAGCTCTGAGTTCCAGCCTCCGGAATGCTGAGAAATAACTTTCTGTTGTTTATAAGCAATCTAGTTATGGTAATTTGCTATAGCAGCCCAAATGGACTAATACAACTCCTATCAGAATAGCTAAAACACAAAATAATGACAACAGTGACTGCTGGTGAGGATGCAGAGACACTGGGCCATGCACATGTTGCTGGTGGTGTCCAATGGTACCGCCTTATTGGAAAACGGTGGCTGTATCTTTAAAAAACTGAATGTCTGATTGCCATGAGATCCAGCAATTAATTCTTACACATGTATTCCAGAGAAAGGACAACATATTCACATAAAAACCTTCTAGTGAATGTTCACAACAGCTTTGTTTGTGATAGCCCCAAAGTGGAAACAACCCTGGCCCCATCTACAGGTGAATAGTCTGACTGTGGTGCAGATGACATGGGATAAAAGGAGCAGACCATCTCTACACACAGCAACCTGGTGGATCTCAAAGGGCTGAGTCCATGGAAAACAGCCAGTCTTTAAAGGTGACGTAAAGAGGAGAACTGACGAAGAAAACAGTTCAAAAGTGCTAGGTCCATTTATGAAGGTATCACTACCAAGCTCAGTCTCCCTAGCATGTGCGGGGGGACGCAGAGGGAAACACAGCCAGTGCTTGTGCAGGTATGTTTGTGTTACTTTGAGCCTCACTATGATTTATAAGTACAATGCACCCATAAAAGAATTGTAGAAATGTTTGGTACTCGATGATACTGTTTATACAACATTTTTGAAATGACAAAATTAAAGAGATGGACAGTAGACACTTGGTTGCCAGAAGTTGGGGAGAAATGTGGGGGGGTGGCTGTGGCTATAGAATAATGTCACATAAGGTCTCCCCTGGCAGAACTGTTCTATACCTGACTGTGGTGGCGTCTTAGTCCATTTTGTGCTAGGATAACAGAATAGCCCAGAATGGGTAATTTATGATGAACAGAAATGTATTGACTCACAATTCTGGAGAATGGGAAGTCCAAGATGGAGGGGCCCAGTATCTAGAGGGGACGTCTTGCTGCACCAACCCACAGGGCAAGGTGGAAGGGTACAAGAGCGAACTCACGGCCCTCTTTATAACTGGCACTGGCCCCCTCATGAGGGCTCTGCGCTAAACATCTCCCATCAGGCCCCGCCTCCCATCACTGTTGCATTGAGGATAAAGTCTCCAACACACACTTTTTGGGGACATATTCAAACCATAGCAGGTAGTTTCACATGAACCTACACATATGATAAAATTGCACAGAACTAAATACACACACATATATACTCACATGCGTGTGCGTGCACACACGCACACATGCACACACACACACACACACACACTCACACACACAAGGACATGTAAAACAGGGAAGTCTGAATCGCATCAGTGGGCTGTGTCAGTGTCAGCGTGTGGCGGTGGCGATACTGTCCTCTGGTTCTACGAGATGCTTCCCTTGGTGGAAACTGGGCAAGGAAGAACTCAGGGAGCATCCCTGTATTATTTCTCACAACTGTGGGTGAATCTCCAATGATCTCAAGAGTACAGGATTAATATTCAAACATTAAATAAACACACAAGATGAAGTGTGAATGTTACAAGTGCCATTGTTAGTCACAAGGTGCCTTCTCCAGAAAGAAATGTCCGGTTGAATGGAGTAAAAAGTCACTTCTCTGGGCTGCTGATGAGAGCATAAGGAAGCAAGAAGAAATGTCTAGAACCAAGGCACAGAGCATCTCTCATGGAGACCCAAAGAGGGCCAGGTGGATTTATATTTTTATCCTACAAACATGTGCAGAGTCTGTTTCATGCAGGGGATCGTCTCCGTATGAGACATAAAATGTGTAAGACACCTGGCCCCCTCTCCAGCTCCCAAGATAGAGAGGGAGGCAATGCCCAGGTGGGCATGAAGCGCATCATGTACCTGAGCTATTGTGCCTCTTCTTTCCAAAAGATTCCACTTCACCCAGTCCCAGTGGGGAGTAGAACTACTCAGTGTAACAGCACTGACATCATTTGGCCCAAATGCCTTTTTGGGATACATGAAACAATAGCAGGTGGTGTCACATAAACCTACATAAGATTGCACAAAACTATGTATGTATACACGCACAGTCACATATATGAGTACACGTGAAATTAACTGCTGAGTCACATGGCAATCAGATGCTTAGTTTTTAAAAGATGCTACCACCGTTTTCCAATGAGACTGTGCCATTTTACACCCACCAGCCACTTCTGACACTGGAGGCAGAGGTTATGAGGTCACAGCTTTGACCAGAAAGCTATCATTAGGCCCTCTGCATAGTTAGCCCTGTGAAATCATCTATATTGCAATGATGGAGACAAACCCATCTCAGGCACGCTACCAGATACACTCTCCCACAGAAAATGAGTGGAGCTGGCAGCCAGCTTGCATATAAAACACCATTTAGACAGCTTGAAAGAACTGAGGAACAGATGAATAAGCATTCGCTTCTCACAAAGGCCAGAGGTCTGGAGCCCAAAATCACAGTCCAATGAGGAAGGGCCCCACGCCACAGGAGCTGCTGGGACTTAAACTACCAAAGGATGTCTCAGATGGGTGAAGCAGAGTAAAAAACAAAACAAACAGCATGAACCCTAGGAACAAGAATTTTCCAGAACAGAGAAACAAATGAAATCATGCACACACACAGACACACACAAAATATATGTAAAACAAGTTGGAATAGATTTTACTTGAGTTTCAATATAATATTTGATATAGCACTAATATACAACTTTTTTTTTTTTTGGTCCTGGGGATTGAACCCAGGGGCATTCTACCTTCAAGGTACACCCCAGCCCTTTTTATTTTTTATTTTGATACAGAGTCTCATTAAGTTGCTGAGGGCCTCGCTAAGTTGTTGAATCTGGCCTTGAACCTGCAATCCTCCTGTCTCAGCCCCCCAAGTACTGGGATTACAGGTGTGTGCTACCACACCTGCATGATCTTAATATCAGAGATCTAGTGTTGGCCACAGAAGCAATGTGCCCCTGTAGACAAAGGAAAGGATTTCCAGTCGCACAGGACATGCTGGGCTGGCTGTTAAGAAGTGGCAAGTGCGCTGCTAGAAGCTGGCACCTCCCAGGGGTGGGGAGCACATTCCCAACCAGCTCTTCCCCCTTCTCTCCTCTTGGAGCAGGGCCTATTATCACCTCCCGCCCTTTATTCATTTCCCTCTCCTCACCTAAAATGCCTCCCATCTCTATTCCTGGCCTAGATAAACTCTGTGCCTTTTTCCAGTCTCAATTTCAAGACTCAATTTCAAGGTTTCAGGTGAAGGAACCACTTCCACCTACAACGCTTTTTGTTGTCTCTAGAGTACAGCAGTGAGACACAGTACCACTCTTTCACATAGGAATCTGCTGGTTGGTACTGTTAGTTAGTTAATTAGCATTAGTTTAATCTCTTCAACTGGACCCTGGGGTCACAGAGACATGACTGGGGGGGCTTTGCTGTCTTCCTCTCTTTTCCAAGGCTTGCATATGTTGCTCACTAGTGTAAGTACAGCATCTAATGCACCATCTGCAACATGACAGCTGCTCAAAAGTATCCTCTAGAGAAAGGGATCAATGAACGCATAGATTGGTCTGATTTTTAGGGCTATGTAGGATGTTGAAGACAAGGGTCAAGGTGAATGCTTTTGTTTTTCAAAAAGAATGCAAAAAGCAGTAATAGTTTCTATAAAAGTTCAGTGTGAAAAGAAACCAATGGTTCTATTGAAAATAAAGATCGCAGAAAAGGCCTATGTGACTCATAATACATGAAATGGAGATCCTATAAAATGCACCATAGAGGTGAAGTAGGAGGAACGTGGGAAGCCAAAAGGGCAGTGCACACGTTAGTGAGATGGCTTGTTCTGCGAACCAATGTCCCACAGTGTGTGTATGTGTGTATGCATGTGTGTGAATATGTGTGCATGCCTGTATTCACATGTGTGTGAGGACATGTGCATTCATGTCTGAAGGTCTGTGTGTGTGTGCACATATGCATGGTGTGTGCACACGTGTGTGTGTGAATGCTACAGAAACCCTGGAAGATGCATTGAAGGTACATGAGAGTACAGAATATCTTCCATCGCAAGTGTAGGAAAACAAACAAATATGCTTGTACAAATGAACAAGAGCACTGAGTTTAGATCAAAGCCAACAAGGCTGCAAAGCAAATCCCTTACTGCTCTGACCTGTGAGCTTGCACCTTAGATATCATGCCTTCTTTTGGAAACACTGAATGGGTGCAAGAGAGCTCTGGCAGAGAGGGAAAGCCAGGCAGCAGGGCTCACCTGCACTGATGGTACAGTTGAGCAAGCCCTAGATCCTGTGCTGGGGCATGTGAAGCTACCAGGGTACACCTCCTATTAAAAACACAGAGATGCAACACGATGAAACAATCCATAAAGCTTAAAATAAGAGAAATCTCCAGACACCAGAAATGAAGATAAAACTCACCCTTCAAACACTGAGCTCAGTGTCAGCCTGGGTGGCTACTGGGGTGTCAGGCCTGCACAAGGGCCTGGGGCTGGGGTTTCAGTACCCTCATGGGACAGGGAGGCACCCTGGACCTCCATGGAATTAGGAACTGAAGCCAAGGACCTCTGAATAGAGCCAATACGCATACATGGATTAATCTTCCTGGAAAATGAGACTAGAAAATTCTATCTACCTTCTTTGGAAAGAACAATAAGTTTTCTGTCAAGCCAGGGTTGTAGGTAGGAACCTCTAGAGCATGAACACATTATAGTCCATGTTATGATTTGCATTAAGAGTGTCCCTCAGGCCTCACAAGGCAGCCATGTTGGAGGCGGGACTTGGATGCTGAGTGTGGCCTTGGAGACTCTATACAGATGTATCTCCTCCCCTTGCTCTCTCTCTCTTTCTCTCTGCTTCTAGCCTCCATGATGAGAGCAGAGTCCTTCCTCTCGTGCTTTCTCTCTGCTTCCCGCCCCATTCCCTGAGCTCTACAGACTTCACCTGGCCTCACATGGGCTGAAACCTCTGAATTCTCCAGAGCTGTGAGCAAATAAATCTTCCTTCCTCTAAGCTGTGGTTGTCAGGTATTTTGGGGTCACAGCAGTGAATGTGTCGACGGAAACAGTCCACAAAAGTTGAAACCAGCAGCACCAGCAAAGTTAATGCAAACTTTTATGGATCACCCACACAGAAAACCCACAGCAAAGCCACCCTCATGTAAGAAGAGCTCAGAGTGGGAAAATTATAAATCATAAACCACTCAGCCGATAAGCAAATAAAGTGAAGGAAGAACTTGAACCTTCCACCCAGGATATGTTTAAATAACCAAACTATTTCTAGAATAACAAAACATGTCCACTGAAATGAAAAAAACACTTAGTGGACCTGTTACTCAAAAGATTAAACACAAGTGAAGTATTGATTAGAGCAAAGCAGCTCAGAGAAATAATGAGGTTTTACCTCATTATGAAAAGGTACAAAAAGGTCCACTATACATGGAAGGCATTCTAGAAGGAAAGAGAAGAAATATGAAAAAGGTATTTTCTTTGAATAGAGAGAATATGAATTTGTTTATACTCAACACACAGTTCCTCAAAGTGCAGAAGTGTAGTACAGGATGTATAAATCACAGTGACAATGCACACATGCTTAAAAGCAATCGGAGAAAAGAGGTTTTATGCAAAAAAAGTTAGATTGTATGCACAATTATTTTTTATTTTTATTTTTTTTGTGGTACTGGGGATTGATAGCTGGGGCCTTCTACCTCCGTGCTACACCCCCGGCCCCATTTTTTATACTTTATGTTGAAACCAGGTCTCACGAAGTTGTGGAGGACATCACTAAGTAGAGAGAGAGAGAGAGAGAGAGAGAGAGAGAGACAGGGAGAGAGAGCGAGAGAGAGCGAGCTGAGGCTGGCCGCGAACCTGGATCCTCCGGTCTCCGCCTCCCAAAGTACTGGGATTACAAGTGTGCACCACCACACCCGGCTTGTATGCACAATTATAATCAGCAACACAGAGGCTAAGAGAAAATGCTTTATCATTTTTAAAAATGGAAGAAAAGAAGTCAACCTAAAATTTTAGCTAAACTGTTATCTATATGACTACCAAAGAACTGAAATAGTTTGTCACAGGTATTCACTCAGATGACTACTAAGGAGGCTGAATCCAGAAAAGTGTGAGATGTAGTTGTCAATCATGAGCAAAGAAATTATCAAGTATGCAGGTAAAGCAAAATAAAGGGTATAAATCAATAGTAATTGTTATAACTAACGGGTGAAGGCCAAACAAGACCTAGGTACTAAGAACACAAGAGATGGGTGCAAAAGTGATTAAGAGAGGAAACTAGCAAAACTGAACATTTGGTTAATCCTAAAAAATGTAGTAAGGGGCAAACAGGAAGCAAAGAAAAAGTATGATGTGCAGAAAAAAAACATAATTTTAGGAACAAAGTTTACCAATAATCATAATAATTATAGTCAGATTAATTTTTTAAGTTATATGTTTAAAAATACATGCAACTGAGGAAAAACATGCTTAAATCAGATGGACTGAAAAAGGTATAAGGACTAGATAAATTTATTCCATGCAAATAACCAAAGAAAAATTAATGAAATTACTATCATCAGATTAGTACAACTTTGAGAAACACAAACACACACACACACACACACACACACACACACACACACACATACACACACACTCTGCTAGGAATAAAGAAATTAATTAATGATAAAAAGAAACAATCAGGAAGCTATAACAATCCTGAACTTGTAGGCACTTAACAATATGGCCTTATAACACATAAAGCAAAAGTTGGTAGAATATAAGATTTTTAATATGTTGTTCTCAAAAATTGATAGGTTAAACATACTAAAATGTAGTAAGAATAGAGAAAAATTTCAACACTATAACTAAGTACCTAGTGAATAATTTTAGAACACCATTTCAATGGTTTCATCCCTGTTTTGGAAGTTTATCAAGTAGTAGACCTAGAAAGTCTTAAATATATACTTAAAATTGATCTCAGCGTACTCTCTGGATTGTACTGCAGGAAATTAGGAATTGGTAGATTTTGTTGCTGGCCCCTAATTTATTATAACTTAATAACTTTTAATTTATTAATTTATAAATTACTAATAGTAATTTATTATAAATTATAAGAATATAGTATACATTGCTTCATTAAAAATCAATGTCCTTTTTTAAAAGGGTAAAAACAAGCATATATTTGAAAACTAATAATACACGAGTAAAAATTATAATGTAAAATATAAAATAGTTGGCATTGAACACAATAAAACATTCTATATCAAGAGTTGTGGATGCAGTTTTGAAGCAATAGAAGGAAATTCACACCCATTCTTTCATAGAAGTGAGAGAAGATTAAAATTAATGTGCTTAAATGTCATTTCAAAAATTAAAAAAAAATAAATATAAAGACAACAGAAGGAAGGAGACAGTACAGTAAGAGTATAAATTATGAAAATGCTCTGCCACAAATATGGGTACTTATGTATTACTGACATATGCTGAATTTAATTCTTTTGGATAAACAACTAGGAGTGCTATAGCTGCATCATATGGTGGTCCCACTATTAGGGATAATTACTATGCACCAGTAAAAAATGTAAAAAGATTTGAAATGAATGGGAGAGAAAACAAAGGTGAAAGGAGGAAATAAAACCAAAGCACAGATATTTGAGAATAACACAAATATGCAAATTATGGCAAAATTGATCAAGATCAAAACAGAAAAGACACAAACAATATTAGAAATATAACTAATTAAAAATCATAAAAAACTTTATTATAATATTAAAGTATTAAACATAATTGATAATTTTTAAACAATATTAAAATTGACCCAGGAAAAAATATACCTGAACAGAAAACTATAACCACTAAAGGAACTGAAACTGTAGTGAGGATCGCAGGTTCAAGGCCAGCCTCAGTAACTTAGCAAGGCCCTCTGCAATGTCATAAGACCCTGTTTCCAAATAAAAAATAAAATAGGGGTGTAGCTCAGAGGTAGAATGCTTCTGGGTTCCATCTCCAGTATCACAATAAATAAATAAATAAATATAAAATAAAAGGAATTAATGAGTCATAAGTAGATATCCCCTTGCTTATAAATTCATAAAAATAAAATGAGTCAAAGGCCTTCAATACACATTCAGAATGTATATTTTTAAAATACCACGTATTCAACTGCATGTGGTGGTGTAAACCTTTAATCCCAGCTACTTGGGAGGCAGAGGCAGGAGGACTGTAAGTTTGAGGTCAGCCTGGGCAAGATAGTGAGACCCCCACCTCAAACAAAACAAAACAAAACAAAACAAAACAAAACAAAACAAAACAAACCACAAACAAAAAATAGATCAGATCTAAATAAAGTATATTTCAGTAGTGCAATAAAGATTGGTTTAACACTGGACATTTAATTAGGGAAATCTCTATAGTAATAGATTAAATAAAGAGAAATACGATCCCCTGTATAAGTATAGAAAAAATAAGTACTTTGAAGATATAGCACACATTTATAATTCAAAATATAGAAATTAAAACTAGGGATAGAAAAGATCTTTATTGATC
>PVJS01014200.1:10431-40853 GCA_004027185.1 Glis glis
TTTTTCCTCTTTTTTTTTTTTTTTTTTTTTTTTTTTTTTTTTTTTTTTTTTTTTTTTTTTTTTTTTTTGCGGTACCAGGGATTGAACCCAGGGGCGTTCTACCTCCGCACTACACCCCTGGCCCTATTTTTTATACTTTTATTTTGAAATCGGGTCTCACGAAGTTGTTGTGGAGGGCCTCACTAAGTAGAGAGAGAGAGAGACAACAAGAGAGAGAGAGAGAGAGAGCTGAGGCTGGCCGCGAACCTGGATCCTCCAGTGTCTGCCTCCCAAAGTACTGGGATTACAAGCGTGTGCCACCACATCTGGCTCCCCCTAGTCCTTTTTATTTTATTTTATTTTTTTCTGTTTTTTGAAACAGGTTCTTGCTAGGTTGCCGAGAGTCTCGCTTAATTGCTGAGGCTGGTCTTGAACCTTCAATCCTCCTGTCTCAGCCTCCCAAGTACTGGGACTACAGGCATGAGCCACTGCATCTGGCTAAAAATGCTCATTTTAACTGAGGAAGGGGGCCGGAATGCATGCAGACATGGTGTCTAGGCTAGCATTGGAAGTAGCAGCTGGTGCATTGAGGCAGAAGGCAGATGAGAAAAGAAGATGTGTAAGGTAAGGGAGGAACAAAATTGTCATCGTTTGCAAGTATCTATGTGGAATATTCCAGAGAATCCAACCAGTGAACTTAACAATGGAACTGACAACCTTACTATACACAAGATTCACATTAAAGAATTATTAGCATTTCCATTCATTAGCAACAATCGATGTAGTGTGATTAAATTTAATCCATGCTATTTTAAATTACATAGAAATAAGTATCCTAAATTATATTTCAGACATTGATGGTAGTATAATATGTTACTGGAAGACTTCAAAGAAACCTAACTATTTATGCAGAGACCATCTTCCAGGGTGGGATAATTCACCATGAATTTGCCAATTATCAAATTAATATCTCAGTTCAACATGGTTGCAATAAAAGCACTATGTTGGACTTTAATAAATTTGAACACTGACTCCAGGCTCATACAGAATAGTAAGAGACAAAGAAGAGTCAAGGCAACTTCTAAAGAGAAGAATTAGGAAAATGTGCTGACCCTCCCAGGTACAAAGACTGACCATAAAGCCAGAGAACTTGAGAGGTTCAGTATCATGTAATAATGATGAATAGAATTGAAGAGAAAGACAAGAAATGGACCATGCACAGGTGGCTTTCATAAATGGCTATTAGTGCAATAAAAACTACCAGGAACAATGGAACAGTACCATGAGTCATAATGAAAAGTTGATTATTAATGTGGGAGAAAAATGAAGTTAGATTCTTCCTTCATAATATAAACACAAATCCATTCCCCAAAGAGTATAGACCTAGACAAAATTCATAACATTCAGAAAGAGAACATGTAAGAAATTATTTTCACTTTAAAATAAACTATTAAGTTAAAGAATAACACATCTTTTAAAAAAGGACACAAACCATGTTTATAGTTCAATGAATTTTTGTAGTGAGCAATGATGCAAATCAAGAAATATAGCTGGATCAGATACTAAGAAACTCCAAGTACGCCTCTTTGAGAGTACATTCTAATCCTATATCCTATCCCGATTTTATCTCCAGGTTAGTTTGAATGTTTTTTGACTTTGTATACATGGAACCAGCATAATTTTATTCTTTTGTGTCTGACTTCTATTCCTTAACATTATTTCTATGAGAAAAAAATGAAAAACAAATAAAATAGAACGAAGCATCCAGAGATCTGGCCCAGGATGAATGGTCTAACACACACGTGCCTGTAGACCTGGAAGCAGAAACGAGAGAATGGGAGAAAAGAAATGCACAAAGAGATAATGGCTGGGTGGAAGACGACCAACGGCAGATCCAGGAAGTCCACAGAACCCCAAACACATTAAATCAAAGAAAATTCCATCCTGGCACATCTTAATCAAACTGCTGGAAGTCAAAAGATGAACTCCTGAAACTCTGCCAGAGAGCAGAGCGGCACGTGCACAGAGGAACAAGACTGGCAGGAGAGTGGCCCCTCACAAATGATGCAAACCAGGAAGGCAACCAAAGGGCACACAGAGAAAAAGGCATCGATCCACTTGGAATTCCTTGCCCAGAAAAAATATCTTTTAAAAATGAAAGTGTCTGGGTGGGGTGACACATGCCTATACATCTCAGGACTTGGGAGGCTCAGACAAGAGGATCACGGGTTAGAGGACAGCCTCGGCAATGTAGTAAGAATTCTCCAGGCAAATATAAGTGAAGAGAATCCATTGCCAGCAGACCAGCATCACACTGTTAAAAGTTCTTCAGGCAAGACCCCTGCAGGTGGAGCGCGCCTGTAGCCCCAGCACGAGGGAGGCTGAGGCAGGAGGATCACTTGAACCTGAAGTTCAAGACCAGCCTGGCAACAATAGCAAGATCCCATCTAAAAAATAAAAAGTAGGAAATAAGTTAAGAAAATTAAGTTCTTTAGGCAGAAAGAAAATTGTGCCAGAGGAAATTTCTTTCCATAAAAAAGGATTAAGAATTAAGAAATAGCTGGGCGTGGTGGCGCACGCTTGTAATCCCAGTACTGTGGGAGGCGGAGACCGGAGGATCCGGGTTCGCGGCCAGCCTCAGCTCTCTCTCTCTCTCTCTCTATCTCTCTCTACTTAGTGAGGCCCTCCGCAACTTCGTGAGACCCGGTTTCAAAATAAACTATAAAAAATAGGGCCGGGGGTGTAGCGCGGAGGTAGAATGCCCCTGGGTTCAATCCCCGGTACCACAAAAAAAAAAAGAATTAAGAAATAATTGATAAGCACAAAGCTTTTAAATTATGAAGATAGTTGATTTTTGAAACTATAAATAATTATAATGTATAATGGATTTAAACATATGTAGAAATAATATGCATGACGAAATGTCAGAAAGTATGGCATAAGTACTGTTGTCATTTTGACACTTTATATAAAGTGCTATATCATTTAAAAATGAACTGTGATAAGTTAAAGATGTTCCTTGCAAACGGAGCAACCACTAAAAAGAAAACAGACTTGGTAATAATCCAAGAGTGAAAATAAAATGAAATATGTAACAAACAAAGTAACCAAAGAACACAGGAAATTTTGAACCAAAAATCAGACGGGATGCATAAAAAAACATAGCAAATGGTAGATTTAAACCAAATCACATTGGCAGTTGCATCAAACATAATGGTCTAAACCAGGGATCAGCAAACATCTTCTGTAATGGGAGAGATAATGAATGCTTCAGGTTATGCAGGCCCTACAGCTTCTGCTACAACTACATTGGTCATGCAATAGCAGCCTCAGACAATACATAACAAATGCTCCTAGTTGTTTTCCAATAAAATTTTATTTACAAAAACAAGGAGTGAGCTGCATTTGGCTTCAAGGCCGGAGTTGGCTGATCCCTTGTCTAAACATTCTGTTTTAGAGGCAGAGACTGTCAAATTGAAAAACAAAAATTGCATGTCCTAACAAAATGTTATCTACAGGAAGCATACTTTAGATATAAACATATGGAGAGGTTAAAAGTCAAAAGATGGAAAGGGTTGTACTATGCAAATACTAACAAAAAGCTCCAAAGGCTGTATTAATACCAGACAAATAAGCTGCAAGCAGGAACATTGAAAGACAGAAGGGACGACTACCAGGGACATTTTGTAATCATGAATGGCTCTGCTTATTAAGAAGACATACAAACCCTAATGTGTCTTTAAGGCAGGAGCTAAAACATTTGTGAAGCAAGTTTTGACAGACTTGAAAAGGATGCAAGACAAATCTACCAACACTGTTGGAGATTTCAGTACTTCTCAATAATTGATAGAAGCCGGGCGTGGTGGCGCATGCTTGTAATCCCAGTACTTGGGAGGCTGAGACCGGAGGATCGGGGTTCGCGGCCAGCCTCAGCTACTTAGTGAGGCCCTGCGCAACTTAGTGAGACCCTGTTTCAAAATAAAGAATAAAAAATAGGGCTGGGGGTGAAGCTCAGAAGTAGAAAGTCCCTGGGTTCAATCCCCGGTACAGCAAAAAAAAAAAAAAAAGATGATGGAAAAAGCAGACAAAACCCATTAGTAATTAAATGGGAGACTTGAACATAAATACCATGGGACGCACCCTAATTGACATACCATAGGTGACCCAGCAGCGTCAGAATGCATGTCTCCTCCAGGAGCCCAGGCACATTCAGTGAGACAGATCATGTGCACATTGGGTCCGAATGCAGATGTTTATAAACAATGTCATCTGTACTTTTCCATATGTCTGAAATCTTTTGTGATTAAATAATGAAAACAAGCCAATATTCCATTACCTTAAAAAAAAAGTACAAGCTTTGAAAATGGATAGAACAGGGTTTGCAACTTGGCTTGTCCCCCAGTTACCAGCTGGGTGAGTGACCGTGAATGCTTCGTTGAATTTCCCTGAGCCTCGGTTTGCTCCTCTGTGGAATGGGATAAACTGTAGGCGCTTCCACAATGAGCTTCTTGTGGAGGTTAAAGGAGATAATGTGCATAAAGTCTTAACACGGTGCCTGGCATACATAAAGCACTCAGAGATGCTATTATCATTTTATGGGGATGCCTAAGGGCCAAGATGAAACATGACATAAAGGAATATGATTCCACAAAGTTTGCATCTCCCATGAGAGCTGGCGGGCCGAGTGAGGCTGAGCAGCAGGTGACTTGGGTCTGGGATTTCCCCTCCCCCAATGTTTCTCAAAACAAACAAACAAACAAACAAACAAAACCTTTGTCACTGTAGAGGAGACCAGGGTGAAGCATCACAACAGAGGGGAGCTTTCACCAAACCAGGAGGGGAGGAGGAGGTTTCTGAGCCCAGGTTCTATCATTGTCCTAGGTGCCCAAGACACAAGCTGACATTGGGGAGGGTCCCAGAGGGCCAGGCTCCAGTGGACAGAACTGGCTGAAAGGAAGAGATTCCTACCCAGCTCTGCTACAGAGAGTCCCTTAGCCACCTGGGCCACAGCTCCCTCATTGACAAAACTTAACGAATATTCCTGGTGACTTCGTGCAGTTGTTTTGTGAAAGAAGACAGGGAAATAATATAAGAGTGTACAATGGCTACAATATCCCCAGCAATCTCATGACTCGTATACATCCAAAAGAACGGAAATAGGTGTGTCCAAGACATGTCTGCACACCCACAGGGTCTACACTATTCACGGTGGCCAAGGCGTGGAGTCAACCTCAGTGTCTCTCAATAGATAAATGGGAACAGAAAATGCGGTACACACACATAGGAAGTCCTACTGAGCCTTTCAGAACCGTGAAATTCTGTCATTCACAACTACGCGGATGGATCTAGCGGATGTGCTGCCGTGTGCAATATGCCAGGCACAGAAAGATCATGACCTCATTTACATGTGAAATTTAAAAAATGTCAAACTCAGAAGCCAAGAGTAGAGCGATGATGACTGTGGGCGCGCAGGGGAACGGGCGGGCAGGGAAAGGGGGAACGCTGGTCAAAGGGTACAAAGTTTCAGTTAGACAAGAGGAATAAATTTTGGGAAGGAAGGAAGGGAGGAAGGTAGGAAGGAAGGAAGGGAGGGAGGGAGAGAGGGAAGGAAAACCAAAAGCAGAATAGCAGCCCTTAGACACCCCTCAGGACCGTGTGCTCCAGTGCAGGTCTTCCCCACCCTGGCTGGTGCACCTGCGCAGGGAGCAGGCTGAGTTCTCTGGCGAGGCATCCACAGTCTCCTCTTTTGTTGACTCACTGGTCTGTGCTTACGAGTCTGCACTGCTGTATACAGCAGGTGGCAGCGAGATCCGCAGTAGGGGCACAGGGGGATATCACCACCTGAGCATAAGGTGCGGCTGTATCTAGCTCTGCCCTCGCAGAGCCCAGCCCCCAGGCCGCGTCTCTTCTAAAGGAAATGGCAAGCCGATCCCAGGGCCCCTACGTCAGGTAGCCCCTTATCTTCCAGGGCTCCTGGTAATATTAATCATGAGTGTCAAGGGTGGTGGATTCATAGTAAGGTCCCTAAAGATGCTCTTAGGAAATAGCACTTTATGCAATTAAGACAGAGACTGAAAGGAAAAACAGTGAAGAAATAAACAAACCAGCAGCCCCACAGTCCCTCCCCGCCCCGCGCATGCCTGCTCCTGTGAGGATGCGCAGGGCTGTGCCAGGCTAAGGTCAGGCAGGGGAGCAGGGCTAGTTCCAGACCGCGGGCAGCAGGCAGCGCATCTCCTCTGTCGTTAGGTCCTTTCTTGAACTACCAAGAGGTATTTGGCAAGGATTTCCTGGATGTGTTAACTGTTTCCAGGGGATAACTACAGTTCTTTTGTCTACAGGAGTTGCTGTAATCTATTTACAAGGTTGTTAATTTCATGCACCAGTGTCGTTTGGTTGGAATCAGTGACACCAACAAATGCAGGCTGGCAGCTGGAAACTGAGCAATGACGCGGTGGTGTGCATTTCACAGGTCAGGGATCTATGCTGCGGCCAAAGACGGTCTGCCACAAATAATAAGTCCTGGGTAAACTTGCGCACGGCATAGTTTACACCCTGAAGTTCAGTGTCAGATGATTTCAATCAGTATTTTTTTTAACTTTCTATAGTGATTTTTACCTTACGAAGTGTTGACTTGGTTGTGTATGAAAATCAGGACTTGAAGTTTAGGTGTACTTGTGAAAAGCAAGCACAGCTTCACATCTTAACACACAATACTGGCCTGCCATTTGGTTCTGACTTTGGAAAACAAGCATCTCATTGTTTTAATAGAAGTCTAAACAGAAGACATTACCCAAGTTGCCATTTTTCATTAACTATTTGCTATGGAGGGAATCGTATCTACCAGAAAAGGAGTCCTCGCCCCCAGGTCTTTAGCATGTGGTTTTATTTGGAGCTAGAGATGTTGCAGAAGTAATCAAACTAAGATGAAGTCTTTAGGGTGGGCCCTGATCCATCATGACCGGTGTCCCCATAAACAGGGAAAACTTGAACACACAGGACACACAGGAAGAATGTCAGGTGGGAATAATGGCAGAGATCAGGTGACACTTCTATGTGCCAAGGGGCTCCAAGGATCACCAGTAACCACTGGAAGCCAGGGGAGCCACCTGGGTCAGATCCCCAACCCTACCGCTCAGAAGGAGCCTACCTGTCCATACCTGGGATTTCTGGCCTCCAGAACTCAGAGACGACTTTTTTTTTTTTTTTTGTTATTTAAGCCAATCATTCTGTGGTATGGCCTTGAGACAGCTCCAGATAAGGCAAACACTACTCTAGCGTCACCCCACTGGGCCTGCAGCCATGCAATACCTCCACCTGGTTCTGCTGCCCCATCACTGCCTGCCTCTCGGGCTCTCTCCATCGAGCTCTTCATTTTCCTTCCCTTTCCCACTCCTCTGTCTTTTGTTATCCATCTTTCTCTCCTCTCTCTCTCTCTCTCTCTCTCTCTCTCTCTCTCTCTCTCTCTCCCCCATCTCTCTGTCTCTCATTCTTTCAGTCTGTCTGTGTCTCTGTCTCTCTCTCAATGGTCAAGTCACACCAGCTTGCTGGAACTTGAAATAGACCCTGATTTTCCCACCCTGAGATGTCTGCGTCTTCTTCCCTCTGCTTCAAAGCCCTAAGCCGTCCTGGGCTGCTTCTTCACTACTTTTAGAATTTAATGATAGTGAGAAGGTTCATTAGATAATCACCTTATAGCGACATTAGCCAATTATCAGCCAATAACTTCACAAATACTTTATTCATACCCTTCTTTCTCCTCATATTTCAAAATTTCTTAAAATAAAACAAATGGACCAATAAATATATTTTTGTGTGCTTTCTGACATCTGGGGAAATGGATTTTATCTCAAGTGGAGCGCGATGCTATTACTTTCTCACAGTTGCTCAGAACTGCCTCATTGCACAGTTGTGGATTTGCTGCCTGGCACGGAAGGGCTGCTTACTCTCGGCTCTCTCTCTCTCTTTTTTTTTTTGTGGTACTGGGGATTGAACGCAGGGGCATTCTACCTCCACGCTATATCACTGGCCCTATTTTTTATACTTTATTTTTGAAACCAGGTCTCACGAAGTTGCGGAGGGCCTCACTATGTAGAGAGAGAGAGACAGGGAGAGAGAGAGAGAGAGAGAGAGAGAGAGAGAGAGAGAGAGAGTGCTGAGGCTGGCCGCGAACCTGGATCCTCCAGTCTCCGCCTCCCAAAGTACTGGGATTACACCACGCCCGGCTTCTCCGCTCTCTTTACAAGACAGCAAATTCTTCAGCACTGTTTCTTCTATGCTCCCTCCACTTAGGTCGTTCCAGTCTTGTCTCCAGAACACCTGGATTATCCTTCCCTCTAAAGCTACAAGGTGCTTCGATGCCCTCTTGCTTCAAGACCCAATTAAATGTGCATTTTCTTTCTAGAAGTTTCCCCCATCTAAATCAACATCATCGCAGTGTTCCCCTTGCTTTCTATTTCCTTCACACACCTTCATATAAGGCAGACACAAAGACCTTGGGGACATCTTTTAAGGTTGTCTCAAATTGTGTTTGAATTTTGTCATGATTAACAGCGGCGGAGGCAGGAGGCACTGAGGATACCCGAACGACGAGCTGGAGAGCCACCTGCACACGGGGGTAATGCTCCTGCCCTTCTCTCTCCTCCAGAACAGAGAGGGGGCTTGCTGAAAGCACAGAGAAAAAATGGAGCTGTTTTACTTCAATAGTTTTTGTAATTTGGGTCAAATGCCCTTTTTCTTTTCATGACTAAAATGAATACTCCATCCTAGAAAACCTAAGTACCATTCTGTTCTAAATGTGAGATAAGGTTTTTTACATACAAAGAAAAATGCTCTGAACTGCAAACTCCCTGGGCTGTCAGAGCCCATTAGGCAGAAGATGGTAAAGAGGAGTGCACCCCACCCCTTCACTGCCAGTCCTGCCCTGCCTTGCTTTACTCTCCACGGAGTGAACTGAGACAAGACAGGAGCCTTTCTATGTTAGGAATGGGAGGCTCTGCTCTTATCCACTTCCTTCCATGAGGATAGAACCCCTACCCGGACTTTCTCCTCCTCCTCTTCCTCCTCCTCCTCTTCTCCCCCTCCTCCACTTCTCCCTCCCCCTCCTCCTCTTCTTCTTCCTCTTCCTCTCCCCCTCCTCCCCTTCTCCCTCCTCCTTCTCTTCTTCTTCTCCTTCCTTCCTTCTCATCTTTCTTTCCTTCCTTCCTTCCTTCCTTCCTTCCTTCCTTCCTTCCTTCCCTCCTTCTTCTTCTTCTTCTTCTTCTTCTTCTTCTTCTTCTTCTTCTCTCTCTCTCTCTCTCTCTCTCTCTTTCTTTCTTTCTTTCTTTCTTTCTTTCCCTCTCTTCCCCTTCTCTCTTCTTCTCCTTCTTCTTCCTCCTCTTCCTCTTCTTCCCTCCCTCCTTCTTCTTCTTCACAGCAGAAAGAACAAACAAATACTATGATCACATTTATGAAAACCACCCACTGTTGATGGTCCTAGACTGTGTGGTCTTCAATAAATGATCTCATTCCCTTCGTTGCAAATGGTTAAACAGGAGCCCAGAGAGTTCCCATAACTCTCTCAAGGTCAAAGCAGAAGGCAGCAAGCAGGGGGACGCTGGCACCTGCTTTCCTGGTTTCACGTCCAGGACACTTTCCCTATAGCACAGGTGGGTCTGGAAGTCCCAGAGGGAAGCACAAGGGCAAGGCAGAGGTGGGCAGAGGAAGGACTGATGGGAGACCAGAGGGGGAGACAGCGACAGTGAGAGGAAAGGGGAGATGAGTGAGCAGGAGGAGGAAGCAACGTGGACGCCAGCAGAGGGGCAGCCAGTCAACGTTCTCTAAACATACTGACTCTAGTAGCATTCCAAATTGCGTGGTTATTTTTAAATTCATCAACATCAAATAAAAACGTTAACATCAAAAATATAATTGGGGTTGAAAAACACAAACTTAGTCAAAATACAAATGCTATGCCCTTGCACATATATTCTGCCCCTGCCTGGGTCCAGGAGCCCCATCTGAGTAGTCCACAGGGGCTGAGTGTTCCATGCACACAGCCCATCCATGCACACAGCCCATCCATGCACACAGGGGAAGGGCTGTGCCAAGGCAGGGCCTGAGTCTGGTCTCAGTCATATCTGCAATCTTAGGTGAAATCCGCAGATCTGCCTCATCTAATTCCATTGGTGGAAAACTTACTATTGACAATTTGCTGTAAATTCAGTGTTGTGGTGGGTGCTAGGGGGCAAGGGGAGGGGATAGCCAAGACGTTAAAATGTGTTGCTTGAGGATATGTAAAGTTAGGCATCAGATATGTATATTATGGAAGTTTAATAAAAAGGCAAGAATGGGTCCGATTAAATGTCGAAGAATCAGAGGCTGAAAACACTGCAGGAATTCAATTCAATGTCACAAACAGCATCTGGCCATGGATGACCTGGGTGAGAAGGACAATTACCTGCTATAGCTTGCCCCTCCAAAACTCAGGTTGAAATTAAATTTATTCCCCATGAGGAGGCATGAAGAGGTGGGAATGGGTGGGACCCTTTAGAGATGATTAGGACTCTGCCTTCATGTTTGATCAATCTACTTATAGGACTAATGAATTATTTGGTTCATGGTTATCTCCCGAGTGGGACTGACAAAAGTTAACTTGGGCTGGGCACAGTGGTGCCCACGTGTAATCCCAGTGACTCAGGAGGCTGAGGCAGGAGGATCTCAAGTTCGAGGCCAGTCTGGGCAACTTATCGAGACCCTGTATCAAAATAAAAAGGGTTGGGAATGTGGCTCAGTGGTACAGTGCTCATGCACTAGGCCCTGGGTTCAATTCCTAGTATGAATAAATAAATAAAGGCCACTTTGGCTAGGTCTCTCATGTACCCCGTCTCTCATCACGTGCTGCCCTGGGCCACCTCAAAACTCTAGCAAGAAGGTATCGCCAGGTGCCACCCTGTGACCTTAGACCAGAACCATGAGCCAAAATAACCTCTTTCTTTATAAGTACCCTGTCTGTGGTATTGTAGTATTAGCAACAGAAAATGGATAAAGACATCGCCTAAGGGAATCTTACTAATTTCCATTCATTCATTCATTCATTCACTGAGTAGTTTACATAGTAGGTGAGACACTCAGGAAACAGTATATGAATAAGATGCATTCCCTTCCTCAAATGAGATTGAGAGCAGCAAGGGGTACAAACCACCCCAGCCCCCTACTCAGGTCTGTCCTGCAGCTTTGGAAACACCATGAGTACGTGGACATCCTGGGACTGGCTGGCTCCTGGCTGTGTGCTTTTGTAGCAGGGATACTTCCATCCGGAACCCAGTGGCCGTCCTGCCTGATGCGTGGTCTCTTCATCCGTTAGGACCACCTAGACGAGGAGGCCCCAGGGATAACATGACACCTAGAGTAAATCTTGGTTTAAAGAATCAGGACCCTTTTGTTACCTTGGAAGGGAAGGGGCCACATCATTGTTTCTGGAATTTCTCCCTAGGTTCGGGAACACAGGGCACACTTCCTGTCGGGAGCTCTGTGTGGCTCTTCCGCCTCCATGCAGGCAGTTTGATTGGATCACTCATATCATACAACTGGGCCATCAACCACTGAATAGTCCTCAAAGGTTTTCCAATGACAGTATATAACTGCAGCACACGATATAGCTGTGAACAATGCCATCTGTTTCCCTAGCTGAATAATTTGTGGGTATGACATGGGCCCAGGATTACAGGGCAGGGGCTTTATGGTTCTGCTGGAAGGTCTTCTGTGCCTAGCGCAGAGTCACACATGTGGAAGATGCTGGGTTCTTGCAGCTGGGAACATCCTTTTACTCCAGATCTGGAGTGAGGAGTGGGGCTCAGAGGCAGAGGCCCATTCTTCTAGACACACAATCTATTTCTTCCATATTTATTCATTTTTATTATTTTTATTTTTTATTTTTGTAGTGCTGGGGATAGAACCTATGAGCCTTCTACCTCCAGGCTACACCCCCAGACCTACTTTATTTTATTTTGAAACAGGGTCTTGCTAAGTTGCTGAGAATCTAAGTTACTGAGGCTGGCCTCAAACCTGTGACCGTCCTGTCTCAGCCTTCCAAGTACAGGGATTACAAGCGTGCACCACCACACCCGGTTTCTTCCGTATTTAGACACTTATCAGTAGTGTCCAGGGTCCAAGGTGGACATATGACTTCTTTTAAAAGATGTGAATGGAGCCGGGGATGGTGGCACAAGCTTATAATCCCAGTACTTGGGAGGCTGACACTGGAGGATTTGGGTTCGCGGCAGCCTCAGCTACTTAGTGAGGCTTCCGCAACTTAGCGAGACCCTGTTTCAAAATAAAGAATAAAAAATAGGGCCAGGGGTGTAGCCCGGAGGTAGAATACTCCTGGGTTCTATCCCCAGTACTGCAAAAAACAAACAAACAAACAAACAAACAAACAAACAAAAACACAAACATGTGAATGTCCTCAGATACTGAATAAACAGCCTGCTAGATTCACAACTACTGGTCCAACATCTAAGTGAGACCAATTCGGAATCTGAACAGCACAGCCATGGAGCACAATCAAGTTTTTGAAGTAAAATTCTGTACTTTTGGTTTTTCAAAGATTCATAGAAAAGAGAATCTGCTGGGTGGTCCTAGGAAGGTGGCTTCCATGCACCTGGAGTCATTAACAATGCAAAATGCATCCCAGTTCAGCCAATTCAGCCAGGCTGCCTGCCTGGTGCTCTGCTCTCTCCCTGCCAAGGGAATCAGAATCCCGCTGCCCCGGGCTCTTCATCTCTGATTCTAACTGAGCAGCAGCGCCATAAACTGCACGTGTGCCTGGTGTCAGGACAGCCGCTGGACAGGGATGTTGGTGGCTGTGCATATCAGTGACACCTGCCAGGTACCTCAGGGCATCCTGCCCTCATGACCAGCACACCACACCGCCGGAGGGGTTAGTAGCAAGTGTAGTTCAGCCCCTCCCATCTCTACTCCCCCCAGGGTTGTTGGTAGCATGTGGACTCAGCCGTGCAGATTAGAGGAACGCTTCTGTTCTCAACCCTGCGCCCTCTGGTCAGCCCACCACGCAGGGGGTCGCTTAGGGAAGGATGACAATGACCACCCCCACCGGGCTGTGAAGGCCTCCCCTCCCTCGCTCACTTTGTGGAGCCTTGTTTAGGGGGCTTTAGGAGCAGAGTGAGTGGGGGATGAGATGCCACCAGCCTGTCACCCTGTGTGCATTTTAAAGATGAAGCCCTCCACCTTGGCTCTGCTGGTTTGGAGTGTTGCTGCTACTGCCTGCTGGGCAGATCATGGTCCTCCAACAGGCGGTACTCAGTCCAGCACCCAGGCCTGGGCATTGTGTCCCTCTGCCCCACTTCCTGCCTGTCTCTGCTTCCATGTGACTGCCTCCAAAGGCCATCCCTGCCCGTCCTCTCTCTGGGGGCCTCTGATCTGTTTAATCACTTCCTTTTCCTGTAGAGCGTGGCCTCACCTGGCATGCTACAGGCGCATTCATTTATGAGCGGTCTTTTCCTAGTGGACACAGGTCCCTGGGAGCAGGACCTTCCCCTGTTTTGCCCTCTGTTGCCTCCCCTGTACCCACACCTGGCACATGCCAGGGCTGAATTGTCTGCTGTGGGATAGCGAAGGTGCACAGAGGGGTCGGGAGTGAGGGGACGGGCTGGCGTTCAGGGGTTTACTGCTTTGTTTTGATAATATGCTTCAAACCCATTCTTTTCCTGCTTCTTCTTTCAATCCCTCCTCCTCCCAGGTCAACAAGGAGTGTTTTAAGCCAGAGGGGGCATGACACCTGCCTGGCTCAACACTCCCAACACTGTCATCTCCACAGGGCACTGGCCTCAGCCACCGTTGACGTGGGCTGGCCTGGGATCAGACGTCAGGTCTGTGAGCCCCTCTGAGGGTGGGCGGAGGGGCCGCAGGGGCCAGGCGCCTGCAGGAGAACAAGGATCCAGCATCTACCACCCTCCTGCTCTCCATCTTTCCATGCGCCCAGCCATCTTCCCAGGATCTTGTCTACACCAGCAGATTGCATGGGCCGGGTCAGGCACCCACGCCCTCCCCTCGCCCCGGAACACACAGGTCTGCCTAACACCCTTGAGCAAAGCGTTCTGTCCACAGGCTCAGGTCGTGGGGTCTGTGAGCCCTGAAGAGGTGTGCCAGGGCTGCCGCTGGTATGGGGTGGAGTGGCGGGCCCTCTGCTGGAGCAGGGCCTGAGGCTGTTTATATTTAGGCTGTAGAAATGCTGCCGGAGCAGGAGCAGCAAGGCCTTTCATCTTGATGACTTTGCTCCCAGCACCCAGCAGAGCAGATGCCGGTGTCCTCTGATCCGCGGAGCCCTCTGTCCCTTGTCTCCTTCCGACTCCTAATGATCTTGCTCTTTTCCAAAGAGAGGCCACCGAGGAATAAGCACGGCTGGTGTTCCTCTGATCATTATCATTATCACCACCATAATTATCCCTGGCCGTGTGGGCTCTGGGATTAGCAGGGTGGTCATCGTCATGTCATCATCATTGTCCTTGTGACGGTCACCACCACCGCCACCCTTGCCAGCGCTGTCAAGACACAGGATCAGGGATGAACCCATGACTCAACTTGGTCTTAGCCCAAATCTCTAGCAGTAGCTCCTTTCCTGAGCTCAAAACCTCCTGCAACTTAAAGACCCACGTGGGTATGTGTGATGGAGCTGGGGGGCAAGGGACTGCCCTCCAGTTCCTGCCCATTGGCCATTGCCCCCTCCCCCGGGGTCTTCATGACATTGTCTCTGCACCACTGGTCTGTAACCTCATTGTCAACAGCCAATGCTGAGATGCTTAAAGGAAGACACAGCCAGTCACCTTCTTTGTTTCCTGGTCTCAGCTTATTTCCATCTCTTGCCTTAGCACAGGGCCCAGAGCAGCGTCACCTGCATATTTCTCGGAGGCCCACTCCCATCGCTGCTCTCCAAGGGACATCCCTGACCATGGCTGTCTTCCTTCTCTGTTCCGGCCTGAGACCCAGGGTGCAGTCAGTAAACACATACTAACAGAATGGATTTTTTTTTTGCCTTGAATGAAAAAATGGTATCTGTCTTATTAGTCAACAAAAGTGTATTTGCAGCTGGGTACAGTGGCACCGACCTGTAATCCCAGTACATAGGAGGCTGAGACAGGAGAATCACAGGTTCGAGGCCAGCCTCGGACTTAGCAAGACCCTCTGGAATTTAGCAAGACCTTGTTTCAAAATAAATAAAAAGGGGAAAGCTCCTGGGTTCAATACCCAGTGGCAAAAAAGAAAAAAAAAAAGAAAAGAAGAAGTAGATTTGCTAAGTGTAGCTCTCCCATTGCAAACGCAAGCGTAACATGGAGCAGACCTTTTGTTTAGAATAAATCTGAATGTTGCAATACCCAGAGGTTCTAAGGAGACACTAGAAGATTATGTCCAAGCTTGCATGAAAACCAAGAGCACAGAAGAGAAGCTTCAGAGAAGATAAGAATGTAATTTTTGGTTAACGAAAAATGGTTTGGGGTTCTGGTGATGATTTTGCTTCGTCTCTACTCCATGTGCTTTTTTGGAATCTGAAGGCTGAAGATACTCCACTGAGCAGTACGGATTGTTTTGCCAAAAGATTGGCAATCCCAGCTGCAGGGTCACCAGCGTTCCTTACCCTTCCTTCCTCCCTCTCTTTCTTCCTTTCTTCCTTCTTATCGGGGATTGAACCCAGGGGCATTCTACCTCTGAACTAAACCCCAGTCCTATTTTATTTTTTATTTGAAACAGGGTCTCACTAAATTGCCAAGGGTCTTGCTAAATTGCTGAGACTGGACTCCAACCTGTAATCCTCCTGGTTCAACACTCTCAAGGACTGGGATTACAGACATGCACTACAACACCTAGTTTATTCTAATAAGCCGATGATACCTGAGAGCACAAAAGGCCATGTTTTTTCATAATCAGATGGGAATTTGGGAAGCAAGACCCTCCCTGGTCCTGTCCTCTGCACCGCCCTTCTCCATGGACATGGAACCTGAACCTCTGCTTACATAAGAGGACAAGAGAGCCGGGCATGGTGGCCCACACTTGTAATCCCAGTACTTGGGAGGCTGAGACCCGAGGATCCATGTTTGCGGCCAGCCTCAGCTACTTAGTGAGGCCCTCCACAACTTAGTGAGACCCTGTTTCAAAATAAAGAAGAAAACATAGGGCTGGGGTGTAGCTCAGAGGTAGAATGCCCCTGGGTTCAATCCCCAGTACCGCAAAAAAAAAAAAGAGGATTCTAGAGGAGGAGGTTCACAGGAAGGGTGAAAAGGCTCATATTTATTCACTAAGGTACTCAATTAACTACTTTAATGGTTAATTCAGATATGTAACATGATCAGTCCAGGGCAACTCAGAGGTTTGGAGACTTTCTCAGGATGCATGCTCAGCTGAACAGAAGGAAGACTAGAAACGCTAACAGACAGCTGACCTCAAGTATCTGAAGGCCATCCAGTTACAAGAGAGCAAACATTACATTCAGTGTTGCTCTATAACTGTCTTTCCTATAGGGTGGCCACTAGCTATGCGAGGCTGTGCAATCTTCATTACAATTAAACAAAATGACAAATCGCGTCCCTTGGTCACATCAGCCACATCCCACGTGCTCAGCAGCTGCTGTGGGGAGGCTGCCCTCTCCAATGGCACAGCTGCAGGACTATCCGTCACTGCAGATCATTCCAGAGGCCATGGCGGTGTCAAAGGTAGAACAAGACTCAGCAGATGAGACTTAAAAAGCAAACTTAAGTTAGTTAAAAAGAACTGGGCAAGCCGGTCGTGGTGGCGCACGCTTGTAATCCCAGTACTTTGGGAGGCAGAGACTGGAGGATCTGGGTTCGCGGCCAGCCTCAGCTCTCTCTCTCTCTCTCTCTCTCTCTGTCTCTCTCTCTCTCACTCTCTCTCTCTCTCTCCCTGCCTCTCCCTCTCTCTCTACTTAGTAAGGCCCTCCGCAACTTCGTGAGACCCGGTTTCAAAATAAAGTATAAAAAAAATAGGGCCGGGGGCGTAGCGCGGAGGTAGAACGCCCATGCGTTCAATCCCCAGTACCACAAAAAAAAAAAAAAAGAACTGGGCAAAGTCAGAACTGTCCAGCCACAGGGAGGTGATCCACAAGGATGAACTATGTCCCCAGACTGAGCAGTAGAAGCTAACAGAGGTCTTTCCCGGAGAAGTTAAGCTAGGTAGTAACTCAGATACATGCCAACTGCCCTTCAGTCTCAAACTTGCGATTCTAGGAGTCACAGAATATGTTAAAATCAACACGTGGAGAAGTACACATTCCTGCTGAGAAAGGTAAAGAAAGGGAGTGTTTGCAGGCAACTGCTTAGAATGCATTCAATCAGTAATCCTAATTAGCAGGAGAAATGTGGGGACTGATCAGAATTCTTAAGTGATATTCCCACCAAGACCAAAAGCTGATGAGAACACCGGCCTAGCTCCATCATGCCACCGCTCAGGGGAAACAACCAAAGACAACTTAAACGACAACAAAATAACCTAAGAACAAACATGCCCAGCTGACAGCTAAAGAAAGATGTGGGTAAAATGGTTCCTATGGGAAGTTTCTAGCATCCAGATTCTGTTTTTCCACTGATAAAGGAATTTGGGAAAATAGACTAAACCATTGCTAGTTAATATGCCTCCTGCTCATTAATGGAGAAAACGTTTATCCACTAATCTATCAGGTACCTGTGTGTACATCAGAATCCACGCATACGAAGTACAAGGGACACTGATTGGCCTTAGACACAAAGAGAAAGACCGTGAGATTATTTTGAAATCACAATCAAATTTTAACTTAATTTATAAAACCATTTCTTAGGAATCTATAAATGATTAATTTGGTGAGGCCTGTGGATATTTGCTTTCAAGGGAAAACCTAGCTCTATTATGTCATGGAAGGTCATTAAGACCCTGTGAGTCTGCAGCAGACAGTTCAGTACCACCTGCTGGATGAAGCCCTAGAAAAAGTCAGGAGCTGGTAAAGAAGGCAAGAGAAGTCTCAGGATAGAGAAACCCAGGATCAGGCGACTTCTCACTGCAATGGCTAGGGGACATTTTGATTTGAGGGCCCTGGAGACCTCAGGTGTCATCATCTCCTAGAGGAAGAGTACGAGGCTAGCCACACTGCCAGTCAAGCAATCATGAAGGGATGGAGGAGAACCAGCCACCTTGCTATGCTTAGGACTTAAAATATCTATAGGGTCCATTGCTAGCATCTCTTCTAACAAGCCATTGTAACCAGCAGATGGTCCTTCCCTCCTGGGTGGGGACACTTCTGCGGCACCCAGTGATGGGTAGGATGGAGAGCAATCCTGCTGGGCTCAGGGAGGACACACCTGTCCATCAGCGCGGAAGGCTGAGCCTGGGCTGGCAGCGGGAGCTGCGAGGACTGGCTCTGTGGTCCTCTGACCTGAGATCTGCCTGCAGCTGCTCTCCATTATCATCTGGGCAAGCAGATGTGCCTGGAAAGAGCCCAATGACCAAAGCCTGGCCCTGCTGTGTGCACATTAAGGCTGATGAGCAGTGGCCGGGCTGCAGCTCCCTTGTGCAAAGTCCAGCACAACCCTGCATCCTCCGACTCTGCCTCAAGCCTCAGGACCAGCTGTCCCAGAGAGAATCTGCAATAGACCTGCCGGTACATAGCGAGCAGCAGCCTTGTAGCCATCGCCTGCCGAGACACATCCACACAAGGCAGCAGTGAGAGAGATCCGGAGAAGCCACGGAAAGAGTGGCCCTGGGTGAAGGGATGGGCTACAGTCCTGACTCTATTGCTACTCTGTCACTTGGTTTTGGAGGAGGTGACTTCAACTTTTGGGACTTCACTCACCGCATCCGTATGGTGGGAAATGGCAGAATCATTTTAGAAAGGTCCATTTGGACCCTATGGCTCCAGGATGCTACTCTAGCTAAGGATGTGGAGGGCTGGGGATTGGGGGTCATGGTCCAGCTGGTCCTTAAGCACAGGCACGGTGGTCTGATGGCAGGAGCATCTGGTGCAGAGCCATCCTCAGCAATGCTGCAAGGAACAGCATGGGGGACGTGCAGGAAGGACGAGTGGTGGGAAGCAGCAGCACAGGTCCAGGCCAGAGGCCATGGGAGTCCAGACCAAGGCCAAGATGGTGGGAACAGAGAGAAGGGAATGGGTTCTGATCACTGGGTGAGTCCTCTGCTTGGCTGGATTCGAGATCAAGGTGGCCGCCTGACACACTGGTCAGCCTACATCAGCAGGTTCATGGTGCACAAATTATAGACCCCGAGATGCAGTAGTGTGCATGCGTAACATGCAGTGTGGGGGGATTTGTGGCAAAGCTTTGATAAGTACAGCAAGTCCCCCTCTGGTTGCCAGAGTCGAGACCCCCACCATCCTGCACGCCCATCTGGGATGGGATCAAGGCCGTGGTGTAGTAGGAATTTCTAGCACGATGTCCACGTGCCCCTGTCTTGTTTCTGTGGCATTGGCTCACTTTTTCGCTTACCCCACAACTATCTGCTGATCAGCTGTTACCATTTACTGCTGCTCTTGATGCGCTCGCAGCTCGGGGATGAAGGACATGGCACAGGAAGCGGCCACTGAGCCGGTGTCCGGGCTCCTGGGGATACATTCATTCACAAGGGATTAAATTTCTGCACTGAAGTGAGCACAAGGTGGGTGGGTGGGGAAGGAGGTCCAGGAGGAGGGTAGGATATGAGCAAGTCACATGGGCGCATTCCCACAGGCAACAGCTTCGATCGGCAAGGCTCCCACAGGCAACAGCTTTGATCAGCGAGGCTCCCTTTTCTAGAATAGTGAGTCTAGGGAGCAGTGGTTGCGGGCATCGGGCTGACGGTGCCGTCCAGCACCTGGGCTCCGTGTCTTGCTCTGACCTCTTCCCCAGGGTGTGCGAATCCTGCACACATCCCCATGTCCTCCCTGTCACAGCTGCAGGGAAGACAGGCACCTTTTCAAGAGAGCTGACATTGTCCCAGAGATCCTCCAGCAAACCTCTCCCTTAAAACCGGGAGGACGTATCATGACAGGTGGCTCTGCACCTGTAAGACTGGGACAGTGGGTGTGCAGTGGGGGCAGGGAGGACTGTGAACTGAGGCCGGCGAGGGGGAAATGACATCCTGAGAAGGGTCTTCCGTATCCCGAGGTGCAATGTTGTGCAGGACCTTTTACCCCGGTGCCTTTGCATCTCCCTGCACCCAGTAACCACCTAGCATCAAGGATGACCCCTAAACCCGCCAGCTCTGCCGCAACCCCATCTTGCCAAGCTCAGCTCTAGTCCCCCTTAAGCAATGTCTGACTCAGACAGATGGTCTATCTCCTCCTACCTGCACGGCTCAGCCTGTGCCCGGGAAGACCTCTCGCCTCCTCCGACCCTATAGGCCCAAACCATTAGCGTGCTCGGAGGCCTGGAATTCTGCCTTCAGCCCCCCACGGGACGGTGCGGCTCCCCTCGCCTGATGCTATAGTTTGGATATAAAATATCCCCCCAAAACGCAGATGTTGCCAATGCAGCCCGGTTTGGAGGTGGGGAACAGCTGAGGGAGGTGGGTCATTGTTGGCATGGCCTTGGGGACTGTATCTGTCCCTGGCCCCTCCGGCCTGGCTCCCTGCTTCCTGGTGTCCATGAGGTAAGGGTGACTTTCCTCCTCTGCCATGCTCTGCAGCTCCACCTCCGTGGTTCCTGCCTTGGAGCCGGCTGATCATGACTGACCTACGAAACCCTGAGCCCCACAGAAACCCTTCTTGCTCTAAGTAGCGCTTGACAGGCATTTTGGTCACAGTGATGAAAAAGCTGACTGACACACCTACCTGTCCTTCTGCTTCTTTGTGAGCGACCCCTGGTCTCATCGGGCTTTCTGAGGGCAGGGCTGCTGCTGCAGTTCAGAGAGGAATGTATGGCACAGGAACTAAAGGCCTGTCGGGCTTTGACATGGAAGTTCAAAACTCAGTAACCGCGACTTTCACAGTTTAACCCAGTACCGTGTATCTCACCAAAACAGCAAATGAGTTCTTATGCTTATATATAAGGAAAAAACTGAATTTTCATGACTGTGAATCCAAGAAGATGCTGAGGAAGCCCGGGATTTTCTTCCTATTTGGATGTAAAAATACTCTCCACTTTGAAGCTGGTCTCAAAAGGTTATATACTATTTGATGCCATTTATATGACATTCTAGAAAAGGCCAAACTACAGGGACAGAGAGGTGAGACCAGCGGTTGGCAAGAGCTGGGGGAGGGAGGGTGCTTCCTTCAAGGGGGCGGCCTAAGGGGGTTCCCGGGCAGGCGAGGCTGCTCAGGACCCTGATGTGTGGATTCCATCTCACAGGTCTTAAAAATCATAGAATTGCACACGAAAAAAGTGATCGGCATTAAAAAACAAATTCAATTTTGTATCACATGGTAGGGAAACATGCTTCTGAATGGAAATCGAGGAAGACTTTTAAGCCAGGTTGACGGATGTCACAACGATAGTCAACTCAGGGCAGCATTTCTGTGCAGTCTGAACTGAGGGACTGCTAAGGTCTCTGTAAAGCATGCTCAGATATTTACACCGCTAAAGGCCTCCTTAGCCACAGAAGGCTAGAAAACATTTCAACAGAAGAGAGCTCTGACACAGGCAGCTTATCAAAGGTGCATTTGATTTAAGAAATTAAAATCATAGAAGCTGAAGCTGTCTGTGGCCAGGACAGGCTTCCTAAGCAATGCGGGCAAACTCTCCCCTCCCAGGAACGCTCCTGGCCCAGGACGGGCCACCAGCACCTGCCGGGATCAGCTCTGCTGTGTCATTACATGTGTGTTGTATGTTCTGAAGGACCTCTGACGGGTCGGCCCAGACGCGGCACCCTCCAGGGTCTTAAAGTCTGCCGGGTGGAGACGCATCGGCAGGGAACTGGAAAAGCATCACAGTGTACCTGAGGAGCGGACGGGGCATGGAGTCAGGGGACACTTCCGTTGAGGGGGTGGGAAGGGTGTGGGTGAGCAGAGGAGGAGGGTGCTCTGGGCAGAGGCCATGGCATGAGCAAAGGCCCAGAGGTGGGAGGGCACGCTGCCTGCAGAGGAGCCATGGATGCAGTGTCGGTGTCTGTGTGGCCACTGCCATCCAGCGTGGTCTCCTCCTGAAGGAAGCTGTGGCGGTGGAGGCAGGAAGACAAGAAGGGAAACCGAGCCAGGGAATGGTCGTCCGCTGGCACACAGAATGGCCACCTGGAAAGTATGTCTGGGGAGACTGAGGCAAAGTGGCCACAGGCAGGTGAATGTGGCTCCTGAGACAAGAGACGGGATGGGCCCCGCCATGTAGCAGCAGCAGGGAGCGGAGGAGGGGCACATCAAGGGCAGGGGAACAGTGGGGACTCCTGGGTGGGGGAGACGCAGGCCTATCTATGCCCTGGGCCCTGGAGAATACAGAGGATGGTTTTACTGCTAATGTGTTCATGTCAGAGGAAGGGGGGGAATGTGGGCAAAGCGATGATGTCAGTGTGCACACACTGTGTTTGAGGTCCTCGGGGCTCCCAGGGGACAGCTGGACACGTGGGTCTGGAGCCCTGGTGAGGGCTGGACCAGAGGCATGACCTGGGAGTCACTGTCCTCTAGAGACCACACTGCGGCTTCAGTGTGCTCATGACCTGCATCCAGCTCTCCTTATGGTGCATGAGGGGCGTGGCTGGGGCCTGAGAGTCAGCTCGGCATTTCTGAAGGCTCCCTGGTGACGCTGCTGTTGCGGCTACTGGGTCACCCTGTTGGTGGACACGGCCTGTGCAGCAACTGCAGTGGCAGATAGAGCTGCCCAGAGACAGCGTGTGGCCTGAACAGAAGACAAGCTCAGACAGAACCCTGGGGAAAACCAACCAAGAGTGAGCAGAGGATGGACTCCTCGCTTACCAGGCGAGGGAGAGCAGCCGGAGGATGTCCAGGGCACCGGCAACCATGACGCCGAGGAGGGAGGAGCCTCAGCTCTGCCAAGAGGCCAAGCTACAGGAGACCCACAGAGGGTGGCACCGCTCAGTCAGGGGCTGGTGAGACCGGCACAGATGCCTGTGGGCCCAGGGCAGCGGGGCACAGTGCCAAGAGCGGGTGTCTCGCGGAGAGGACCTCGAGCCACAGCCTCCACCCCCCAGTGTCCTGAAGCCCCTGTGTTTTTATCTGTGAAATGGGTAACCGTGGTACCTCCCCTGGTTCTTGGGGAGGCTGAGCTCTCTGCATGTGGTGTAGAGGAGTGGGGGGGCGTAGGCAAAGGGTGAGGCCAGGCTCTTCTCTTCTTAGCAATTTGACTAGGAAGGAAGGAGGACGGGAGGAAACTGATGAGGGTTGAGTCAGTCTCTTCTGTCTTTGCTTTGCTTTGTGATGGAGAGAGCTTAGTAAACCTGAATGCTTGTGGAGCTGCAGTTACCAGGGCCAGGAAAGCTTAAAATCCCAAGCACCATGTCTGGCGTGGGCGGGGAGGGATGAGGGGCCGAGTGGGACTCTGCCCGCTTCCTTCCACTCAACTCTGCTCCTTCAGCCCCCTGGGCCAGTTCTAATACCCTTGAAGAACCAGAGAGGGGCTTCTGTCCTCTTCCAGAAACAGAGTCCATCACGAGAATCTTATAAATTATCTTATTTCTGACCCTTTCTGCGCTTTGATCCCAGAAACGTACACAGTAACGGCGACACCTCAGCCATGTCCATGTTCACCAACAAGTGTACGCCTGGCCATCGGCACTGCTCTCCATTCAGCGCTCGCAGAAACACGGTGCCCGCGGGCAAGCGGCCCCGCCGGGCCCAAGTGGGCTTCCTGCAGTCTTCCCATGAGAAAGAAGAAGCCTAAGTCAACGCTGGGGAGGAAATACACTAAACTCAATGAGTAACAGTTTTAATTGGAGAGAGAGAGAGAGAGAGAGAGAGAGAGAGAGAGAGAGAGGTAGAGTGTGTGTGTGTGTGTGTGTGTGTGTGAGAGAGAGAGAGAGAGAATGAATGAATGAATGAATGAATGAGAGATTCCAGCTTGATTTGGGGGCCCCACAAGCTAATATCAACCACACACTAGCCCCTTCCATTTTGGGAAACTCAGTGTCAACAATGGGGCTCATTCTGGGAGCGTTCTCTCCATCAAAGGTCTCATTCCAGGATGCATGAGTTTAACCTCCTTGTCCCAAGAATCCTGGAGTCGTGCAGGTAACCCGCCCTGTCTCGTCTCCCAGTATTGCACGACGGGAATTTTCGTGGTTCAGAAACAGCGCTCATGTTCTGAGCATGGTTCTCTAATCCTTTCTGGGTTTCACACCACGATCACCTTTTCCCTCTGTTGTCAGAGGGATGACATTAAACTCTGGGGATGTGTTGGCACCTGCCAGCCTGTCTCCTCCTTTCCCCTGCCCCCTGCTTCTCCTGTCACTCTGGGACTTGTCCTCATCCACTTCAGGGTCCCCGATGAGTGTCAGCAGAGGATGTGACTGGCATTTAAGTGGTGACAACATGAGGGGCGGGTCTGGCGACAGCAGCTCTTACCTGGCTTCTGAGAATACCCTACGGGCTCTGTGGTTGTCTCAACAATCAAGAGAACTCAGGGCAGAGCAAGCAAGTCAAACTGTTTTGTGATTTTATGTAGATCGAAGTCTTGCATGTTTTCACTAATTCCCTCTTATTTCTTCATCTAAGAAATCATTTAGTCAGGGCTAGATATCTACTAACTCCACTCATGGATTCCAGGACCTTCACATTTCTACATTCTTGATGGATTATGGAGTGATGCCTGGCTGCGGTTCTTACTCCTTCCACTTACAAGAATGACTGTCTTTCCCAGTATACAATTCCTTAATTATGCAGCAGATTGCAGGTCCCCCGGAAGAATAACACTGCAAACACCTTCTCTCTGTCTCCCATCTTCAGTGAAACTATTAAGTGAGAAACTCCCTTTGCACTCTACATACACATGTATGCACACATGCGCGGGTGCGAGCGCGCGCGCGCACACACACACACACACACACACACACAGGGAAGAAATCCTGCAAGCACAAACACTCTGGTGCCCATCAAACCAGCTCTTCTGTCTAGCAGGGAAAGGCACTGAGAGTCTCAAGATGACATGGAATTTAGGGAGCATTCAAGGGACCCATCAGTTGGGCTCATTAATTTCTACAGATTCAAACACTGTAGCTATGGACTCGGCGCGAAACACCACCATCATGGCTGCACCAGAAACACCTGCTGGGCTGTCCCACTCTTGGCGCATCGCCACCTGCAGCCTGCCGGGTCAACATGGAAGGCTCAGTCGCTTGCTTTTAGGCATTTTTCTACAATAGGCACTCAAGAATACAGCAACCCAGTAATGTTGGGGGAGAAAAGAATATTTGAACACAAAAACCTATTTTTTGCTAAAACTACAAAATTCCAAGGTGCTTGCCATCCGAGGCACTGGGAGAGTCCTGGGGGTTTTGAATGACACAGCTCCCTTACTGTGGCACACACTTAGGCCAAAGTGGGAACCCAATAAGCTTCTGAAAATTACATTCTGGAAAGTCTATCTGCTATCCTACAAGTAAAGATTTTAGTAGCCTGGAAGAAAAGCAAAAGCGCAGCTTATCCTGTTTCTAGAAATGGGCTGTCTAATTTTACCCCATGCCAAGATGGCGATGTGTGTGATGTTATTGGTCATATCGCAGAAGGCATCTTAATTTAACATCTTGTTAAATCATTCTCTTAACGGGAGTTGGAGCCGAAAATCACCAATGGAGTTGGTGCTTGCTCGCCACAATGACTAATCCGTACAGTTTTCAGTAGTATAGAAATGCTGCAGTCACAAAGTAGAGATAATGATCCACAGTAAAAGTCTCTGAGCCCTAATTGTTTGTTCAGAAGGCCTCAGCAGCGTGGTCCATATTAATCAGCTTTGAGTCTCTGCATATAATTGCTGTTAACGAGCTCACCCACAATCATGGACTGCTAAATTGGAACTGAAGAACAAATCTTTCAGGAAGGATTTGAGTCGTTTTTTTTCCCCTCACTACATTACAATGATGGCCATTCGTAATAAAAGCAATTAAGTGTGTTCTGTGTAGTATCTCCCAGTGTCGCTCAGCAAAGCTGCTTGTCTCTTCATTTACATTTTTTCATTTCTTTTATTACCAATTACACAACCTCACTGTTTAATTTAGATTACTCAGAGCCCCTCCGCGAGCGGGTGGTCTTTAAGAATTATTATTATTATTACATCATCTCTGCAGTGCCGTGGGACACTAAAGAAACTTCCACTGTCTCTCTGGCCAAGCTGTCTTCAAGTCCTCAACACCCACTTGAGAGACCCAATTCTTCACTGTCCCTCATCTTTCAAATGGAGGCCTGGCCCTTGGGAGGTGACCATGTCCCCTCTTCAATGAAGAGTCTCTTTCTAGTGTCACCTCCCATGTTCTAAAGGGCAGGAAAATGTATGGGGGGTTCCTTCACCCTCCTCTGCCCGTGGACTCTGGGGACCCTGAGTTTCTGTTCCTCTCTTTCCTAAAGTACCACAGAACATCTTCAAGCCAACCCTAAAGCCCCCAGAGCGCACCCCCATCAATATCTGTCACCTCCTTGATCCCTCTCGCCTTCTCATTTCTCCTGTCAACCTCATTGTCACAGGATCCACCAACGTCCTGTGAGCCATCTCACATTCATTTTCTGATAACCACACTCTGTCTAACCACTGTGGCTCAAGTTTCCCAGTCTCAGGTGTCTGATCCAACTAAAGACTGCTAATCCATGAACTCCACCATTTTCTACCCATGGCCCCTCCTGACTTCACCTTTGCAGGACCACAGAACTTTCCTGCTCTGTGGTGAGAAACACCCTTTACCCCTGATCTAACCCATCTGCTAAATTCCGAGCCCTACTGACCCCACTATGGATTATGTGCAGGGTGGTGGATGGCTACACCCTCCTGGAAAAGGCCACAGAGGGTGGTGTGTCCTCACCTATTTAAAAGCCCACCTTGGCCAGGTTGTGGAGATGGCTGGGCAGGGGCTGGAGAGGAGCAAAGTTAACCAGGAGGTGGTGTGAAGATGAGTCCCGTTTGGAGCAGTGGAGGGTTTGTGGTCCAACATTCCACAAACCACAGACATGGTGTCACGCATGACAGCCCTGTACCCTGCAGGCCAAGCTGTGTGCCTGGTCTTTTTTGGACTCCTCTCCTGCCTCTGGGTACCCCAACACCTCTTCTACACCAACAGATACAGATAAATACTTCAAGTGCCTTGCAGAAAATGTACTCAAAAGTATTGATCTTTAAACTTTTCGATCCATGGAATGTTTCAGGCAAATAAAATCCTCTATTTCTCCCCTCTAGCCAGAGCAACACACACACACACACACACACACACACACACACACACACACACTAATCCTGACTTTTGCATATGGTTCAGGAAAGAACCATTAGTCTGCGTGATATTTTTTCCATGCCTACATTTGTGCTTTAAAGCTCCAAATCTGCATGACAATATACATAGAAATAAACAAAACAAGAAGAAATTTGGTGTGCCAGTGTTGAACAGTTTTGTGTTAAAACAATGATATAATGACAAAAAAGAACGAAATGGAAAACTCTGAAAACCTACCATTTCAAACACAAAGAACAAACACACCGCAACCAGTGAGGTTCTGGGACAGGAAATGTGCATTCTCTCCCCACGCTGGTGACCGGTCCCTGGCCAGACTGTAAGTCTAGGAGGAGCAGGACTCCACATCAGCACCCTGTGGCTTCTCCACTGAATACTCTCCCAAGAACAAAACATACTATTTGATTCCCACAGTGCTGGAAAACCATGTGTTTCCTGCATAGCTATGAGCTATGTGAAAACAAACATTTCAAAAATCTGACGACAATTCTCAATAATCTAACATAGAACCACAGGTAAGTAGTCTTTCAGTAGTTAAAAAGCAAAATACCAGGGTACTCACAAGGCAATTGAACATTTGTTTATAAATTCGGATGCTAAAGAAAGCTGCTTGGGACTGAGACACAGAAATAAATCACAGAATAAAGGGGCATCTGAGAAATGTTGATGGGGCATGGGGTGCACCTCCAGCCAGCATCAGGAACGCCTGCTGGTCCTGTAGGCTATTCATCTTCCCCAGAGAAGAAGAGGAGAATTACTGAGAGCTGGCCTCAGTGCCCACCATCACGGTAGCCACCAAGTACAGGAGAAACAGAGATGCCCACGATGGACTTGCCAGACGCAGCTCTGCCAAGTTTGCCCTTAAGGCAAATGCAGATGGAGGTAGAGAACTCCCGCAAGCTTGACTGTCAGTCCTGACAGCTGGAAATGTGGGAAATGAACACCTGAATCGGGGGGCTCCAAGCGGGGGCCCAGAAGTGCTGTGCAGATGGCGCAGAAAGCCAGTCCAATACCACAGGCATTAGGAAACACATTCCCTCCGACTCCTGGGCAAAGATGTCATCGATTCCAATGAAGACAGGAAGGTAGTAAACCTGAGAAAGATGTTACAGCAAAAGCTACACTCACTGCAATAGAGGAATGCATGTATTCAGAATTATGCGATGTTATAGTTAGATATATAATGTCCCCTAAAGAGCTCATTGATTAATGTTTGGGGCTGATGGAATTGAGTCATGAGGGTTGTAATCCCAGAAGCAGATAAATCCATCCTAATGGATTTCCCTGGGTGGTACCTGGTAGACCAGTAGGGTGTGAATGGAGGAGGTGGTCCCTGGAGGTGTGGCCTTGGGGATTATATAAATGGTTCCTCCTCCCCCTGCTGGCTGTCTTGCCTCTGGCCTCCATGATATGAGCACAGCCCATGTGCTCTTCCTCTCTCCACTTCCTATCGCCATGCCCTGAGATCCGTGGTCCCTGGCCTCACATGGACTGAGTCTAAAACCGTAAGAAAATAAATCATCTTTCCTGTAAGTTATGTGGTCAGATCTTTAGATTATGGCTGCAAGGATGCTGACCGGAACACGCGAGCCAGCTTGTGACATTCAGTATATAGGCATGAGGCTCAGACTTCATAGCATCCCTTTTACTGTGTCCATAGAGTTTCAAGTTATTTTTTAAAATTACTTCATGTAGATATAGATAAATGGGTAACTCCATCAGAAAGACGCAGTGAAGATTATGGAATTCAGTTGGGATTACTTCACCAAATGTGCCTGGTCAGGTCTCTCCCTATTTGGTTTTTTTGTTTGTTTTTGAGCTTAACATGGATTCGAAATTTCACAGCCCCTTAGATGGAAAAACAGTCTACATTTTAATTTACACAAGTGCGAATGTGAAAATGACTTCAAATTCCTGCCATGAAAAGCTTAGCATCAAATCATCTTTTCTCAGGATTGAGCAGGATGAGTCTGCATAGGGAACAAAGCAACTCGAAGTTGTTCAGAACACCTCTCTCTGAGGAGGTGGCTGTACGGGACACCTCTCCCCTAGAAAGGAAGCTGTGCAGGACACCGCTTTCCTCTGAGGAGGAGGCTGTGCACAATACCTCTCTCGGAGGGGAAGCTGTACATGAGGTCCTCTCTCTCCTGAGGAGGAAGCTGTACACAACACCTCTCTCTGAGGGGAAGCTGTACATGATGTCCTCTCTCTCCTGAGGAGGAGGCTGTACACAACACCTCTCTCTGAGGGGAAGCTGTACGTGATGCCCTCTCTCTTCTGAGGAGGAAGCTGTACACAACACCTCTCTCTGAGGGGAAGCTGTACATGACATCCTCTCTCTTCTGAGGAGGAGGCTGTATACAACACTTCTCTCTGAGGAGAAGCTGTACATGATGCCCTCTCTCTTCTGAGGAGGAAGCTGTACACAATACCTCTTTCTGAGGGGAAGCTGTACATGATGCCCTCTCTCTCCTGAGGAGGAGGCTGTACACAACACCTCTCTCTGAGGGGAAACTGTACATGATGCCCTCTCTCTCGTGAGAAGGAGGCAGTACACACATCTGTTTGAGGAGGAAGCCATATATGACACCTTCTCTCCTCTTAGGAGGAGGCTATGCACAATACCTCTCTGTGAGAAGGAAGCTGTACAAGATGCACTGTCTCTTAAGGAGGAGGCTGTACACAACACCTCTCTCTGAGGAGAAGTTGTACATGATGTCCTCTCCTGAGGAGGAGGCTGTACACAACACCTCTCTCTGAGGGGAAGCTGTACATGATGTCCTCTCCCTCCTGAGGAGGAAGCTGTACACAATACCTCTCTCTGAGGGGAAGCTGTATATGACGTCCTCTCTCTCCTGAGGAGGAAGCTGTACACAACACCTCTCTCTGAGGGGAAGCTGTACATGACATCCTCTCTCTTCTGAGGAGGAAGCTGGACACAACACCTCTCTCTGAGGGGAAGCTGTACATGACATACTCTCTCTTCTGAGGAGGAAGCTGTACACAACACCTCTCTCTGAGGGGAAGCTGTACATGATGCCCTCTTTCTCCTGAGGAGGAAGCTGTACACAACACCTCTCTCTGAGGGGAAGCTGTACATGATG
>PVJS01014201.1:0-40763 GCA_004027185.1 Glis glis
TCTCTCTCTCCCTGTCTCTCTCTCTCTCTCTCTCTCTCTACCTAGTGAGGCCCTCCACAACTTCGTGAGACCCAGTTTCAAAATAAAGTATAAAAAAATAGGGCCAGGGGTGTAGCGTGGAGGTAGAACGCCCCTGCATTCAATCCCCGGTACCGCAAAAAAAAAAAAAAAAAAAAAGAATTTTGCAATCTGCTTGGGGAGAGGAGAGTTTTAACTGATACAACAAAAGGCAGTGTTTAAAAGATGCTTAAGACTCGAAAAGAGGCTAAGTCAGAGCCTACCAAACTAAAAGAGAGTGGGGAAACATGATGACAGTACATTGCAGAAAAGAAAAAAAATCAATTAGGAGACCTTGGTAACCACTGAAAGGTTTCAAATCATGTTTTAAGATATGGCACACGCTTTTAATCCCAGTACTTTGGGAGGCGGAGACCGGAGGATCCGGGTTCGCGGCCAGCCTCAGCGCTCTCTCTCTCTCTCTCTCTCTCTCTCTCTCTCTTTCTCTCTCCATGTCTCTCTCTCTCTCTTTCTCTCTACCTAGTGAGGCCCTCCGCAACTTCATGAGACCCGGTTTCAAAATAAAGCATAAAAAAAATAGGGCTGGGGGTGTAGCGTGGAGGTAGAACGCCCCTGGGTTCAATCCCTGGTACCGCAAAAAAAAAAAAAAAGATAGTCTTTCTCATAAAGCATAATCAAAGATACTTGCTTTTGTGTAAATGAATCCGTTCTCCAGGTTGTGGGAGACAACTGGCCAACAGCATCACAACTGGCAATCGAATTGTAAATGGGGAAGATGCCCTGAAAGGGGCATGGCCATGGCAGGCTAGCATGCAGTGGAAAGGCCAGCACAACTGTGGAGCGTCTCTGATCAGCAGCCGGTGGCTGCTATCTGCAGCTCACTGCTTCGTTAGGTAAGTTTGAAAGTTTGGCTGAAGTGCTGGGTGCAGGTTTACTCTGGCTAGCCCCTAGGGGTTAACCTAAATGTGTGAAAGATTATCAAGACTACGTAAAACTTACGACCACACACAAAATTTCTTATTACCTGCATAATTGAAGGACAGGAAAGTATTTCTATTTGGGAAAGGACAGGAAATCGAACAGAAGTAATTCACATTTTACAAACAGCTACTCTGGCCTGGCCTGAAGTGCTTTACTAACATTATTTCATTTAATCATAACAATAGTTTGTAAGGAAGGTATAATTTAACATATTTAAAAAATGAGGAATCTAAGACTCAGAAAAGGTAATGAATTTAACTTGGTCAAGATCAAATAGCTCGTAAGTAATAGAAATTGAGTACAAATTCAGGTATGCCTGATACAGTTACTAGGTGGAATTCATCTTGCAATCTAGGGATTTGCAATCTAGTTGAAGAAATCTAAATATCATATATTAAACATAGAATGGAAAATTGTGTGGTAAACATCACATAAACTTTTTAGTAAGTGCTATGGAAATTTGAAGAAAGGCAGCATATCTGGATGTGATTTGAAGATATAATATTTGATCTGGACCCTAAAGACATAATATTTGATCTGGATAAGGGTGGGTGGATGAGAAAGTATAATATGCATTTCTGGTTAAGAAAACAGCCTTCTTCAAATGTGTGGAGGTGGAACAACACAAGTTGTATTCTGCAGACAGTGGAAAAAAAACAGAAAAGCTTGAAATAAGATTTTATAAAAAGGAACATTAGAAAATATGCTTATAAAGTTTAGTTCCATTGGTTGTGGACAACTCTAAATGACAAGCTTACTGGAAGGTCTTTTACAAAGTACATTCAAAGGATTCTTCTTCCAGAAGTGATTTTCAAAAATCAATCCATGACCATGAGAACCACTTGGGGACTTCTTAAAAGTGTAGAGCCTTAACCCTCTCACTAGGCCTTTTGAATATAAAGTTCTGGAGGTGGAGCTTGAGTGGATTCTAAAGAAATGAAGTTTAAGAAGCACTGTTATCAAGAGCATGAGGTCACTGAAGTTTTGAGAATGGGAGACGAATATGAAGGTCTTGAAGGATTAAAAGAATAATGCCCGCCAGGTGTGGTGGTGCACGCTTATAATTCCAGGATTTGGGAGGCTGAGACAGGAGGATCACAGATTTGCAGGCAGTCTCAGCAACTTAGTGAGACTCTCAGCAACTTAGTGAGACCCTGGGTTCAATCCCCAGTACCAAAAGAAAAAGAAAAATAGCAACTGGCATTTTGAGGGAAAGGTGAAAATCAATAAATAGGATGTTAGGTCATAAATTAAGAGAGAGTCTCAGTGAATAACTGGAGGAATTGGCCAAGAAATCTAAATTAGAAACCAAAATGTCGACTAGGTAAACAGAGTGAATGGGTGAGAACAAGCTTCAATATTTTTTATGTACACAGGTGTCCAGAGCCTGCTGCATGCTCTCAGAATCCAGGGGGTACAGCAATAAGACTAATTCTGAACCCATTCACCTAGGGGGCTCAGGATGCTCATATAATTACTGTCCAGGTAAAATGTTTAGAACCCAGATGGGGCTGAATTAGAACAGAAAACATCATTGACACTCATAGGGAGGATCTTCAGAAAGTTGACAGGCTTAGCACTGGTTTTTTTTTTTTTTTCTGCACTGCAACATTTATAACACCTCCAGGTGAGACATTTTTAAAAATGAGAATTTAAGTGCTCTAAGTGTTGTTTGGTAGTCTCGCAGCTTAAAGTTATGAAATCATGACCACTAAGAACACTGAATGTATCTAAATTAAATTGTATCCTCTAGGAAAAATAATTCAAAAGATTGGACCGTCAACTTTGGAATTGCAGTAAATAAACCATATATGACACGAAAAGTCCAAAACTTTATTTTTCATGAAAATTATAGCAGCCCTGGGGTTCATGATGACATTGCCCTTGTGCAGCTGGCTGAAGAAGTCTCTTTTACAAAGTACGTTCGTAGGATCTGTCTTCCTGAAGCCAACATGAAGCTCTCAGAAAATGACAGTGTTGTAGTTACAGGATGGGGAACACTTTACCTGGATGGTAAGCTTTTCCATAAAAGTACAATAGATTCATGGGAATGATTACTTAAACAATCCAGCCATTAATCATATCCTCATGTAATTAATCCATCAGTAAATATAGTGAAAGGAAAACCCAAGTGGCAGGACAAAAAGCATGGCATCCCATTGTCTTTAATTTCTAAACCATCTCTGGGAATGGGAATTGGAAAAACTGAGGTAGCTAATTATAAATTTTTAAAAGATTAGTATGTAATCTGGGCCTGGCCTGGATCTTGGTGACTAAAAGAATCTACAAGCTGTTTTATGCCATAAATATTCTTTATCACAACAAACGAGGTTGAGATTCACATAATACACACAATTTATCGCCTTTAGGTCCCCTTCCAGTGATACTTCAACAAGGTTTTTTGAAGATTATTGATAATAAACACTGCAATGCCCCATATGCATTATCTGGCTTGGTGACTGACACGATGCTGTGTGCTGGATACATGTCAGGAGAAGTTGATGCCTGTCAGGTATGTCTAGCTATGTAACCCAATCACTTTCGCCCAAAGTGCCATTACATGGAAACATTTATCAACGTAAAACACATTTCTATACTTTTATTGGTGCATTGTAATTATACATCATAGTGAGGTTCAAAGTCAAACAAACAAATATGCATACAGATCTTGGTGTGTTCTCCTTCAGGTCCCACCCCGCTACCCACCTCTCCCCTACACAGTAGTGAGATTGGTAGTGATATCTTCATACATGGGCATACTATGTTAATGATTTACATATAGTAATTTCTTATTTCAATGCACTTCAAGATCTGTTAATCCCATTTGTGCATCAGACACCTGCCTAGATGCTGGGGATGAAGTGGCAAAAATAATTCCTACCTTCATGGAGTTTTAAATATAAGAATCCATAAAAAGAATAATACTTAGAAATTTATAAAATAAACTTAGTCCTGTTTTCTGGGCTTCCGGCAGACCTAGGATATTGCATCTTCCTTCTCCAAAGCTGGGTCAGGAAGCTGAACATATGTTTGTGTCAACACCACAGAGACTTAAGTTCAGTCAATGTCCATAGCAGCTAAATCATCTTCTCTGTATTCAAGACTGGACTCTAAAATCAAAATCTGGTCTGTCTAATCCAACATTTGGTAGCCATAGGTAATATATTCTGGTTTGTAGTTGCCCTAGGTTTTTTTTTTTTTGGCAGTACCGGGGATTGAACCCAGGGGCATTCTACCTCCAAGCTACACCCCCAGCCCTATTTTTTTTCTTTATTTTGAAATAGGGTCTCACTAAGTTGAGGAGGGCCTCACTAAGTAGCTGAGGCTGACCACGAACCCGGATCCTCCTGTCTCAGCCTCCCAAGTACTGGGATTACATAAACCCAAAGTTCCTATCATTCTAAGTCCAAAGAGGGTGAATTGTTTTCAGTGCCCAAGAACTATTGATAACTTCCAAAAAAATGTTCATCAGCAAGACAAGAAACATATGTTTTCTTTTTCTTCTAGAATGATTCTGGTGGACCTCTAGTTTACCCTGACTCCAGAAATATCTGGCGGCTTGTTGGAATAGTTAGCTGGGGTGAAAAATGTGGTATAAAGAATAAGCCAGGTGTCTATACACGAGTGACTTCTTACCGTGATTGGATAACCTCCAAGACTGGACTCTGAAAGAAAAGTATGAAATGGAACATAAAGGCAACTTCAGGATCTTCTTATCTACTGCTTCAAGGTCTTTTCCTTTTAATGGATTGTCAATGGATCATTTTCTATCATAAAATACAAATGTCTGTATCAATATTTTATTATACCTAAAATACTTCACTCATTTATTTATCTATTTAACTAATATAAAAGAAGGAAGAAAATAAAGAAGGCCCAAACTATTATTTTTATTAATAATCTACTCTGATTTATCATACCATTATACTACAATTGACCTTTCTGATGGATGGGTCCTAGTTGCTGACTCACTATAACTGGTGAAAAAACACAAACCATACTGACTAGTCTCTTCTTAAAATCATAATCACAAACTTTGATTAGGTTCTTAATGTTCCTGAGTATCCTTCTGCACTTCTGTAGTCAAGACTCTATTTTTTCTGAATAGTTCATCATTCTCTCCTTTCCTTAACTCAATACTTTCTTATGCTCACCTGATGATGTTTATTCTCTCTCTCTCTCTCTCTCATACACACACACACACACACACACACACACACACACACACACACTCCAAGAAAGAATCAGAGTTTCTACTGGCACTTACTCTTAAGAATCTAATAATCTACTTGCTTCCCAGAAGGCAGTATCGGTAAGTGGACTTTGGAGTTACACAGCCTGTGTACAAATCCTGGCTTTTCCAATTACTAGATGTGTGCCTTTGGGCAAATTACTTGACATCACTTTGTCTCAGGTTGCTTGATGCCATTTGGGGATAAGAATAATGTCTACTTTATGGTGCTGATCTGGAGTATTCAAGGAGTTAAACATAATCCTTTAGAACACCAAGCAAATGACGCAAGATAGATGCTAGCTATTGTCATCTATCTCACCTTTTGTTACAACGGGTCAACTGTTTGTACAGCAATCTAAGGCCAAAATCTCCAAGAGACTTATCTGCACTCACCTGAAGGAATTTGTTTCTGTAACTGTCATCTATTCCTTTTATGCCATAAATTTTACTCTTTATACTGGATCATTTCCATAAACACAGTAATCTTCAACAGTATTTCCCAGGTGAGAACAAATACCTCTTTTTTGCCATATTTCTTTGCAAAACTAGTTCATACTGTTGTCTCCGCTTCTTTTTCTTCTCTTCCCAAGCTCACTTCAAGCAACATATTAATGCAGACACTTATCCAAAGCCATGTTTGTCAAAGGTAACTAATAAATTCTATGTTGCCAACTCCAAAGCTCAATTCTCAATCTTCCTCTTATTTAAGACCTCAATGGCATTTAGCATGGTTGATCGTTTCCTATTGAAAATACTTTCTTCATTTGGGTTCAGGAAAAAAGCTGTCTTTTAATAATCTTTCTATGCCATTAGCAATGCTTTCTCAGTCTCTTTTGTTGCCTCTTCTGCATCTATCCAAACTCTTTTTTTTTTGGTGCACTTTTTTCTTTTTTTTAATTGGTGCATTGTAATCATACATCTTGATGGTTTTCAGGATGATAGAAGTATACATGCACACATCGCTCAATTACCCCTCCCCCAATTCCCACCCCTATTCCCTCCCCCTTCCCTCCTTCTATTGCTCAGAAAAGTAGTTGATTTTGATTAAATTTGTGTATATACATCCTGTGCATTAGGGTGTTTCTCTCTTTCCCCCTCCTATCTCCCTCAGTTAGGTTGCCTTCTTTACTCATCTAAGGTTTTCTCTGTCTTTGTCTGGAGTCCTTCCTACGCCCTATGTCCAAACTCTTTTTTTGTGTGTGTGTGGTACTGGGGATTGAACCCAGGGGCATTCTACCTCCAAGCTACACCCCCGACCCTATTTTTTATTCTTTATTTTGAAACAGGGTCTCACTAAGTTGCAGAGGGCCTCACTAAGTAGCTGAGGCTGGCCGCAAACCTGCGATCCTCCTGTCTCAGCCTCCCAAGTACTGGGATTACAAGTGTGTACCACTATGCCCGGCTTAGAGAGGGAAAGCTTTAAGATTATCTCTGGGAATTCTCTATGCTTCGCTTTTAAAACTTTTTTGTTAACACTTACGAATTGTGCACATTGATGGGGTTCACTGTGGTATTTCCATACATGTATAAGTTTGTGCATTGATCCAATCCAAACTGCTTCCCCCATCTCCCCTTCCCAATCTCTAATAATCACTATTCTACTTTCAGGTCATCCTTTTTCAGTTTTCACATATGGAAGAGAATGTACAATATTTGTCTTTCTATATCTGGCTTATTTCACTGAATATCATGCCCTCTAGTTCCAACTACTTTTCTAGAGATGACAAGATTTCATTCTTCTTTATTGATGACTAGTCTCCATTGTGTATATGTACCACATTTTCTTTACTGGACGCTTAGCTTTGGCTTGTGGCCCAAATAAGTCTAGTATGATTTACATGAGTTTTAAAATTTGAAGCTGTCCTGGTCAGTTTGTTTTCTAATCCAAGATCTTGCTGAAGTCTTCTATCTTGGGTTTTCCTAACATTCATATTTATTACTTCAATTTTTGTGTTTCCATCTAGAGACATGTGCATGTGTGCCGATAGGAAGCTTATATACTTTAGATCTCTTGGCTGCCCCAGTGCTTATTTGCACTCTCTCTTGCTGCATATACTTTCCTTTTATTTTTTAAATTTTATTTATGTATTTATTTATTTATGTATTTATTTATTTATTTATTTATTGCAGTACTGGGGATTGAACCCAGGGTCATTCTACCTCTGAGCTACACCTTCAGCCCTATTTTTTATTTGGAAACAGGGTCTCACTAAGTTGCGAGGGCCTCACTAAGTAGCTGAGGCTGACCTGCAATCCTGTCTCAGCCTCCTAATTACTGGGATTACAAGCATGCGTCACCACGCCCGGATTACTTTTTTTTAAATAATGACTTTATGTGAATTTTCTCTGTGGACTCTTAGTAATACTTCCAAATATCCAAACTTGTGAAATCTTTGTAAATTTTAATACTTAAAAGTGAGCTTAGTGAGATTAGTCAGTCACAAAAAGTGAAAGGTCCGATGCTCTCCCTAATATGTAGAAGCTAGAGAGAATAGGGCTTAGGAGGGACTCCAGACAAAGATGGAGAAAACCTCAGATGAGTAAAGAAGGCGACCTAACTGAGGGAGATGGGAGGGGGGAAGATTACACCCTAATGCTCAGGATGTACATTCAAAAATATATCAAAGTCAACTACTATGCTGAGCAGGAGAAGGAGGGAAGGGGGAGGAATGGGGGTGGGAATTGGGGGAGGGCTAATTGACCGATGTGTGCATGTATACTTCTACCACCCTGAACTCCATCAAGTTGTATGATTATAATGCACCAATAAAGAAAAAGTGCAGCAGTAGTGTGCTGAAGCTGACTACCACCAGTGTACAAGAATCACATGTTAACTTCAGAAATTATTGAGCTAGTTGAAAAACATACAGTTATAGTTCAAAATTAAAGGTCATAAATACTCAAAAGCCATCACATCTTAATTATGATTGCAATTTATTAGTATTTATGGTCTTGAGGTTATTTATATCTATTGTTTCTATACAGTGGAGGGATTATGTAATAAAGCACTACTGGTCATCCCTAGGTGAATCTATATATATTTAATGATGTCCATGTGGGTAGTTTGAAATTAGTCATGCTGTATTTATCTATGGAAATTGGCAAATGCTCCAAATTAGCTCCCACCTACCAGCTCAAATAAATGGTTGGTAAATATTAGCACACAAAAGAATGTCACTATTTCTCATTTATGCTTTCAAAATAAATCTTAAGTAGATGGTGCAAGTAGAGTACAATTTCTATTTCATGACATTCATTACCAACTGGCTTTTGGCCATTGTGCCAGATATGCTGTTAAATGCCCAAAGTGTTGCCTGCTAGTTTCAGTTTCTTACTCATTTTTATTTTTCATAATTCCAATGGAAGAGGAAATTTCAAAAGATTCTTTTTTGATACATTTCACAGTGCTCTGTCAAGGACATTTCAGATCTGCAGTTTATAGCGATTCAAGTATTGCCAAAAATCATGTTATGGTAGTATGATGTCCTGCATAATTATTATACTTAATTATGAAAAGAAAGTAATTCTATCATACTTTGTTATGTTACTGCTTTAAAATTATCTTCACTTAAAATTTGTTACAGTAAGTACTCATGGTCAAGTAAACTAAACTTTATTTTCACTAAATATAGAAATACAGATTATACAAGAATTTCAACTAGCATCTAAGGTTGTTTTAAGCCTAGGTTTATGCTCTTTAAGGCAGATTTATCTCATCTGTCACAAAAAGATTCAATGAGACAGAAATCACTAGCTATAGTAATAAGAGACTGACCCCACATTACCCTTCCTAACCATTTGATGAAAGAGTAATAATTAAAAGGAATCAAATCAAGTCATGATTAGAGTAGGAAACATAAGGGGCAGAGATATATTCTACATAAATCTGGTTTCCTTTTATTTTGTTATTCAATTTTTGGTTGCTACTGGGTTTTGAAATTCATTCTACCTCTGAGCTACATAGCCAGCCCTTTTTATTTTTTATTTTGAAACAGGGTCTAAGTTTCTGAGGCTAGTCTCAAACCTGCGATCTTCCTGTATTAGCCTCCCAAGTGCTGGGATTACGGATGTGCGCCACCATGCCTGGCTTTCTGGCTTCCTTTCAAAGAAAATGTGGGATAAGTTGTTGGTCCTCCTGTCTACCCCTGATATACTCTAATGGTGTTGCCCAGAGAACAAGCACCCGGGTGATCAGTGAGAATTACTCTGGCAGCACCTCTCTCTCCTGCTTAGAATCCTGATCCACCCTGCCTACCCACCATCTCAACACTGTTAGAGAAGAAAACTTAATCCCTTAATAAGCACAAAAAGCTCAACTCACTCTTCCTACTTCACTATTAAAACCCTAGCTCAGATGTCACCTCCACAAGGAAGCCTTTCCTGGCATTCTCAGGCAGCTGCTACAGATTGCCCGGGAATACACCTATCACGGCACTTCCCAAAGATATAAAAATGATTTGTTTATGCATCGGAATGTCCTCCTGGACCATGAACTTCTCAAGGGCTCTTTTCATCTCTCTGTTCCTGAACTTGTGGCTGGCTCACCTGGGGTAATTGTTGTATCTAACCAAATAAAACTGAAATGCACTTCAAATCTGGCTGCTACATGTCTGCTTTATTCTTTTGTCATGCTCTTGAATTGTAACCCATGTTCCCATCACGCTGTTACTTAGGATTTCAGAAACATGCTATTCTGGACTTTTCCAAATGGTATGTTCCTTGTCTGGGGTGACATTATTTTTTTCCTGATAAACTTCTACTATGCTTTAAAAGTTAGCTCATGCCTTTGTGAGACTTTTATATCCATTATGTCCTCATGGATTTTGTGCCTATTGTCATCAAGACACCATCTCACCCTAAAAAGTTCCACCAAGCTAACAAATATAATTTATCTTTAGCTAATATTAATTTGGCTCTGGACTTCTTAAGAATAATCCATATTTTATTGCCAATTCTACTTCTTCTCTACTTAGATCCATAGAGAGGATACACATTTATTTCAATTTGACAAGTATACTTACGTTGTTTTAATTATATAAGGAATATATGAACACATTATTCTTGTGAAGAAAATAAACCCAGTATAGATCAGGCTAAAGTTCTGTAATTGTCTCTTCCATTTCTGGTTCATTTTCTTCTCCAGAGCAATCTTGTTTTCTGAATCTTTCTAGGTCTTTTCATATGTTTATTTATGAAAAATAAATAATAAATAATATGATAATAAATATATGAATTTAAATACATAAATAATAAATAAATGAATTTAAGTACATATATTTGCACCCATTTAAACAGTGCAGCATTATTTACTGTTTTTAAGTGTTAATGGTATCATGTTGAATTATCATCATGCATCTTATATTTTACTCAATTTTTCTTGAAGTCTTTCTATAGATAGATAGATCTATAAGGATCAGGCAGATTCTGAGCAGGAAAGGCATGTTAAACAGAAAGAAATTTGAAAATCATCTTCAGAAAATGTTGGGAAGGCTGGAGGTCTAGGCTCATCTAACTAGCAGAACCTAATTTGCATCCAGGACCCTTACTGTACGGGACTCTGGGAGGTGGAATTTTTAGATTTTCAATCTCTGCTACATAGAAAGGAAGTTTAGAATGGGCGATGAGCGAGTCAATCCACAATATCTACCCAAACCTCATTTCTTTTAACACTTGCATAACAGTCCATATATGGTTAAATAAGCCATATACTTTAGCTTATTTAACCATTCCTATATTGTTTACTAATTTGTCTTCATTTTTTGCTATTGCAAATTTTGAAATAGACATCATCATATATTTCTGTTTGAGTGCATGTGCTAGGACAGATACTTAGACGTGAAACTGCTTGGTTATAGGGTAGATCCTTTTAAAATTAAGTAGATGCTGCTGAGATGCCCTCTAATGTTGTCACCTCTACTCTAACTCCTGCCATCAAAGTGTGAGACTCCATTTCTCTACATTCTTACCAAATCTTGAAATAGTAGATATTTTTATGTTTTACTTTTAGTAGTGACTTATCATTGATTTATTTTATATTTATATAATTACTATTTTTTTATTTTAGTAGTAACATTATTTTATTTTATATTTATATAATTACTAATTATAATAACACTAAGCACCTTTTATATGGTGATTGGCCATCTGTATTTCTTCTATGACTACCCTATTAAAACCCTATATATACTAGTACTGATTTTTTAAAATATATTATTCACTTTTAAGAGGTACACATATACTTTGGATATTAATCATATATCTGAAACACATAACTTACTTACAGAGGATCTACTGAGTATTAAGCACTGAGATGAGCATATGAAAAAAAATATGATACAGTTCTTGCCTTCAAGTTCAAGCAGCTCACATTTCAGGTGATAGTATCATCCACAGGACAAATTTAAATAGAAATCAATGTCAAAGCAGATGATTAAATAAAAATGAGTATTGATGACAGTAAATGTTTACAGACCAGAGGGAAAAAGGAGATCAAAGAGGATAAAGTTTAGCCTGCACAGTGGCACACACCTATAATCCCAGAACTTGGGAGGCTAAGACAAGAGGATGTAGGTTTGAGGCCAATATCAGTAACTTAGTAAGACCCTCAGCAATTTAGTAAGACCCTGTTTCAAAACAAAAAATAAAATATGGCTGGGAGTGTAGCTCAGAGGTAGAATGTCCCTGGGTTCAATCCACAGCATGATACACACAAAAACAAAACAAGAATGAAGTTAACGAGGAAGGTTTAATAAATGAAGTGGCAACTAGGTTGGACCACGAAGCATGAGTAAACATTAGATGGGTAAAAATGGCAATCTTGAGAGTATCAGACACATGAACAATGTTCTGAAGTCAGGAAAGCACTTGCTATTCAAGAAAGGGGACTGTGAGAAATGGCTTCAATCAAGCATTAGGTAAAGTCATTGTTTAGATAACACAATGTCCTAGGCATTGTGCCAAGCACCTAATTTACATAGTGTCTGTTGACACAATAGCCCTACAAGTATGGTCCTGTTACCCCACATTTTTACCTATGAGAAAACTGAATCTCGGATAGATTTATGTCAAACAGATGGTTACCACTATACCTGGCGTATACCAGGTTGTGCCAATTTCTTTATACCATATACTATGGAACAACACAGGTGAACAGAGATGACATTCTAAATGACATAGAATAGCAACCAAGGAAGTTAATATTTTATCCAGAAAGCAGGTTGAGAGTTGCAAAGATTTAAAAAAACCACATGAATATTTGTTTTAGAGAGATGAATCACACCAATTACTATCATCATTCGGGTCCCTGCTCAAATCCTTCTCCTAAGAGAAGCCTTTCCTGACCACCTACAGATAGCCACCTCACCCCACTCAACCACTTTCTACCCAACCACTCTGCTCAATTTTTCTTTATGGCATGTGCTAGTATTTCACATTAAATTATATCTTCACTATTTTGTCAGTGTTTGTCTTTCCCATTAGCATGTAAAGTTCATTTTATACTATTCTTGTTCATGAACATTCAACAAATAAATATATATGAATTTATATATGGTTCTACAGAGAACATCTATGATGCAGTGGTATTGTGAAATTCAAGACAACATTCAAAAAATACAAGAGAAAACATGAGCTGTTAAACAAATATGAGGAAGTCATAATCGTGACTTGATTACACCCATTGCTGTTTTCCCACCACAGGGAACAGGAAGTACATGGTAATCTTTACTAAATGAATGGATAGAGAGTCAAAATGTGAAAAATAGTACCAATAATCTTGGTAGGTGTATTCAAAATATCTAAGTGGCTTTCTGAGTTTTTGTTTTCATAAATTTCATGTATTACTCAAAAGCTTAATCCATATTCACTTAATAAAACAACTCTTGGCTAACTAATTAGTTCCATTTGCTTTAAAAAATTGCCAAAATAGAACTATTTCTTACTCCAAAACCTACTTTTACTAGGAGGGGAACCACCATGTGACCCAGCTATACTACTCCTTGGTATCTTTCCAAAAGAATTAAAGTTACAATACTACCGTGATAAATGCACATCCATGTTTATTGTAGCACAATTTAAAATAGCTAAATTATGGAACCAACCTAGGTGTCCATCAACAGATTAATGGATAAAGAAACTGTGGTATGTACACACAATAGAGTTTTACTCAGCCATAAAGAACAAAAAATTATGTCATTTGTAGGAAAATGGATAGAACTAGAGAACTTCATGCTAAGTGAAATTATCCAGCCTCAAAAAGTCAAGGATCATGTTTTCTCTTATATGTGAAAGCTAGAGAGAAATAGGAAAGAAAAGGGACTTCATGATAATAAGGAGTGAGACCAGTAGAATAGTGAAAGGGGATCATGGGAAGGGAAAGGAGAGGAAGAAAAGGAGGCGCAAAGAAAGAAACAGACCAAATAATATTATCTCCATATAAGAAGGTATCATGAAGATATCACTAGCATGTACAGGGAGGGAGGAGGCAGGTAGCGGGATAGGTTTAGGAGGGAATCACACCAAGAGATATTGTATACATACATGAATGAATCACTTTGAATCTCACTATGATGTATAATTATATTGTACCAATAAAATTCTAAAACAAAGAATCATGCTATGCTAAAAATAAAAAAACAAGCAGTAAAACAACCCCTGCTTTTATTTGTAAATCTATTTCTACAGTGGTATGTACAGAGTCCCAGCAAGAATTTTTAAATCAATCACATTTCAAATGAGTAATGCTGTAGTAGAATTATAGTATCCAAAACCAGACGACTGATATTTAGTCATTTGTCAGAGATTGCTCTGATGGGTAGAGCTGGTTTCACTGGGGAGGAGCTCTCTCCCACGAAAGGCTGGATAGAACCTGAGTCAGAACACTGATTCATCAATCTGCGGTGGTATTTCTTGGGTAGACCTGTCGGATGACCAATGTAAGTAATATCTATTGTCTTTTTCTAAGTATCCAACGCAAAGAGAATTTTCATTTCTTCCTTTAAACCACAGAGCCACAGCTGTCATCGCACTTGTTAAACAAGTTTCCTTCTAATTACTTTCTGCTTTTTGCTTTGTACCCAGCCCTTAAAATCTCAACTATCTTTGTGGTTAGCACATTTACCTGAGAACCACTGATCAGGACTAGAGGGGTGCAGAAATTACTTCATCTTTATTACCATCAACAGCCATTATATCAGTATATTATGTATAGGTAAGTGGAAATCTGCTTGCCTAAAATTTTGACATGCCAATATGACTCCTATTTAAGGGTTGCAGCCAAACAACTGAGTTTAGGCAGCATTTTGGATTTTTGCTTGGAGACACCCTTGCCACAAACAAGTGCCTGTGTCTGGAATCTAAAGCTTTAAGTGATTATTTGGGGGTTGCTTCAGAAAGGTGGCATGCTGCATAACATCCTGGAAATAAAAAACAACATGAATGCGTGACTACTAAAAGGGGAGAGGAGGTAGCAGAGAAAACTTTCTTTTTCAAATTAGATGCTAAATTGTTGTGGGTAGTGATAACGATTATGACTTCCATGTATTTGTTTAACATCTCAAGTTTTTTCAGTTGCTTTCATAAATATTATCTTGAATTTTGCAGTACCATTGCTTCATAGATGTTTTCTGTAGAACCATACCATATATAAATCCATATGTTTACTTGTTAAATGTCCATGAACAAGAATGGTGAATTATGTAGAGACATGTGTTCTCTACTTTTAAAGTATCTAACTAGATAGTCATCATATTAAGTAAAAAGTGATCATTAATGGCAAAATTTTAAGAATATGCTTTTAGTTTGCAAGAATATGCTTTTAGTTTTAAGAATATGCTTTTAGTTTTGAAGTCCCTTTTTTTTCCTATTTCTCTCTAGCTTTCACATATAATATGCTTTTAGTTTGCAAAATTTTAAGAATATGCTTTTAGTTTGCAACCATATTTTAAGAATATACTTTTAGTTTAGTTTTCATCAAAACATATGAAATACAGCAAAATTAGTTGAGTCTAATCTTGAAATATTTAATGTTCAGGTGACTGTGAAATATAAATGTATACCTTACATAAATATTTTTCTAAAACATATATTATTAAATGTATATATTTGGGTCAATAGTTGAGCCCATTAAGACATGAATATGTACATATCATAAGTGTAGATGACTATAAAGGGCATCCTCATTGTGATAGAATATACTAAAAACATTATGGTATTGAATTAAAGTTGATATTTTCATTATATGATTTTTTAAAATATGTTATTTTATTCATAACCCTCATGTTTTCTTATTCGCCACATGTCTGATCCATCAATAAAAGAGTGGTCACATACATAAAAAGTGGAGAAGAAAAGCATGATTGTTTTGTTTTGTTTTACCTGTGGGATAGTTATCACCTTTGTGCTGGGTGAATGATAATATTTTATTTACAGGGCAACTCCTCCTCATCCTTCATCATTTTACACTGTGTGTAAAAAATTTTACACTGAAATATTTCAAACGATTAAGCCATTGTTTCTTAGCACTCCTAGCCACCTAGGAGAGGTGTAAGTCCTATTTCATCGATTTAGCTTCTCAGCATGAGGCATTAATCCAGTTAAACAGCACACTGTAGAGGGATTTGGAAACAGTTTTGATTCTACAGGTGCATTTGAAGAGGCCTTAGTGAACTTTGTGGCTGCATGTGGGTAGTTAAATGATGAATGGCTAAAAGAAATAAAAGGAACAACAAAAGTGGAGGTAAAAACTTTAAAACTAAATTTTATAATTTTCAAATTTTTTCTTAGAGTTAATTCTACATAATAGAATGGGGAAAATCTCTGAAGAAAGCTATGTTTTATGTTATTTCCTTATGGAAATAACATTGAGAAGTTCATGTCGAGGAATTTTTTATGGTGAGATATAATTTATATTCTATGTTATCCCCCACTAATTTCTTGTGTAATTTCAGATGAATTTATGTATGGACTAGCAGAAATTGGCTAATAGCTGAGTGATTTTTTTGCTTAAGAAGTACCTAAGTACTTCTTAAGTACTTTAAGGAGCTACCTAATCTATGTATGTTTATAAGATCTTTAGGTAATGAGTCAAAGGTAGCTAAAATCCAGAAAACCATCTGAGTCATGATAAAAAATATTCAAAGTGAAAAAGAGGGATAGGAAATGGAAATACAAAATCCTGTAACAATTTTAAAGAAATTAAATTGAAAATTAGGAAGTCATTTCCTAATTTTAAACCATGGTATCTGGATGAATTATAAAGTATCTTATTTGATCCAGTTTGAAAAGATCTCAAATTTTTTCTGTTTTCATAAGAATACAAGTTCTGAAAACAAAATATAAAGATAAAATTTAAAAGTTTCCCAAACCTATGCAAAGATCCATTCTGAGTTGAAGCTTTAAAAATAAAACTAGTCAAAACAAGAAGGGTCAAATGTATCCCAAATTAAGACATGATTAGTAAAAACAGTAATCAGTAAAAGTTCATAAAAGAAAAGAAAAAGCATGAAATAAAGATTAGAGAACTATGCAGTGAAGAAGATAGTTTTGGTGGAGCTGAATGCCTGAGAAGAGGTAAGTGCTTACCCATCACTAAAAAATCAACAACATTTTGAATTTGACAGTTAAGAAAAAAGGTTTGTAACTTAAAGGCTTATAATTTTAAGGGGAATTAAGCAACGAGAATGTAAAATTCAGGAAGCATATGAAAAAACTGAGATAAGTTACTCATTAAATTGGAAACAAATATATTCGCCTTGGAAAAAGAGACACCAACTTTGTGCAGTATTTTATGTAATAAACACTCAGGTACACTGATTCAGTTACACAACTTTGATTATTCCTTGCATTTAGATGATTCCTGAGTTTATATCCACAACTGTGGTTCCTCAGTTAATCATCAGCCTGATACTACCAATTGTGTACTAGAATTTAAATGTCCTTAAAGTTCCATATATAATTTTTTTCTACAAATTATCTCTTGAAGATTTCATTTTACTCTCCTTTCTTCTTGAAGTAAAATCTTGTGCCATATTTAACATATTCCTGTCCTTATCAATATAGTTAATTAATTGCCAAGTTCTGGCAAACATTATCCTCCTGTAAACTTTCTCAAATTCCTTATTTTCTTTTTATTCTGACTACCATCACCCAGGATCCCATTACTCCACTGCCATGGATTATAAGTTTCTATCTCATTGGTCCTCCCCTTTCCTTTTCTCACTCCTTTCAACTATAATCATGTACACTGCCTCACATCCATTTTCCTAAGTAGTCTTCCTGTTAGTCATTTTCACAGGATAAAGATAACTCTTTTGGTCAGCATCAAAAACATTATATAATCTGGATCCCTCTGCTCTACTTACCCACCAAGATGTAGTTGTTCTTGATCCCTCTTGTCTTCACTTCTTCAGTTATTCAACATATGTTATCTATGATGCTAGGCACCATGCTATGTTTGGGGCATAAAAAACAATGAATAATAATATGGTCCTAGACTGCAATACGTTCATGAGTAAAGGTGAAAAGACCAACATGTAAAATATACTTTGAAGGTAGGGGTCTAATAGGGTTGGCTGTGAAAGACTTCAGTGGAAAGGAGATGACAGGGTGGAGGGATAAAGTTTGAGAGGCAGCTCCCTGGCTAGACTTCAGGTGGGACATGTTAGACAAAAGGAACGGAGAATGTGAGGACACAGAGGCGTGAAGGAGTCTGGTGTGCCTTAGAACCCTAAGTTCCACATGATGGGAACACAAGGCTATCTGTTGGAGAATGGGATGAGATGGGGTGGCTGGTCTAAGACAGAGGCACAAGTAGTCAAATTGAGGTAAACACAGTGTGGAGTACAGATGAAGAGTTCACAAAGGTGATGGTGGGATTGTAAGTCTTCTTTTCAGATACCTTCCATTTTCTCAGTGGAAAGGAGGTTTTCAGTTCAGAGTGCGGATGGGCCAGATGATGCTGAAAGTTTGAGGATAAAGCAAGTATGAAAGTACTTTGCCAGGAGAATTATAAAGCATCAATAGAAGATGGACTTAGAAAAAACAGGCTTTGTTCTTCTGAAGGCATCAACCCAATTTATCCTTACCTATAATCCACATACATCATACAGCTTCCCACCATTGCTACTTCTAATCTGAAAACTTTGACAATTGCCCTGGGAGATTAAATTTTTCAATATCTTACCATGAAGATAACACACAGTTTAGTGAGACTCTGCGGTGCTAGGAGTGTCAAAATGCACATAGCCAGGCCTTTCCAGGAATTTAAATTCACTACATCTGGAGTAGGATCCCACAATCGGCATATTAAATAATCACCTCCAGGTAATTCTAATTGAAGTCCCCTCCAATTACACTGAAGAAGCCCCAATGTAGCAGAAAACTCTTAACACCTTTGTATGGTATCAAGGGTATTCTTGTTACCTTTCTGTGTCAGAGTTCTCCAGAGAAACAGAACCAATAGGAGATGGAGAGAGACAAAGACAGAGACAGAAGTACAGATACATCTCTCTCTCTCTCTCTCTCTCTCTCTCTATCTCTCTCTCTCTCTCTCTCTCACACACACACACACACACACACACACACACACACACACACAGGTTTATTTTAATGAATTGGCTCCCACAGTTGTGAGGTCAACAAGTCTGTAAGCCATAGAACAAGTCAGAAGGTGGAAACTCAGGCACAATTTCTATGTTATCATCTCAAGGCAGAATTCATTTTACTCTCAAAACATAAATTTTTGCTCTTAAGGCTTTCAAATGATTAGATGAGGCTCACCTACATTATCAGAGTTAATCTCCTTTATTTAAAGTTAACCGAGAATGAAATGTTAATTGTAAGTATGGAAAGCCTTTACAATAACATTGATTAGTCTCTCACCAAACATCCCAGAGCCTAGCCAAAGTCGACACCCAAAATTAACCATCACACCATCCAATTTCAGCTTGACCATTTTATGGCTCACAAAGAAATTGAGTCACCAATATTTTTGTGTCTGTGTGTGTGTGGTACTGGGGATTGAACCCAAGGGCATTCAACTCATAAGCTACACCCCCAGCCTGATTTTATTCTTTATTTTGAAACAGGTTCTTGCTTAGTTGCTGAGGGTCTAGCGAAGTTGCTGAGGCTGGCCTGCAATCTTCTCATCTCAGCCTCCCAAGTGCTGGGATTACAGGCATTTGCCACCACACCCAGCTCCACCAGTCATTCTTAGAGTGCTGCATGTTGTTCCTTCTTCCTAGACTGCTTTCCATGCTTCTGTGACTGGCAAATTTCCACAGATCCTTATCTCAACTTAAGCTGAGGCTCTCAACATATGTTTGTTGCCTAAATGAAACACTGAAAAATACCTAATTTATTGTAGATTAATTATCATGTGCTTTTCTATATAGTATTTCTTTGAACCTCAGTAATATACAAGCTAGTAAGATAGGTGAACACTGTTCCAACTCAGTATAGTGCTCCATATTTATCTGTATTCTTTGTACATATTAAGGGTATGACAAATAATAGATCATACTTTAAAAAATTACAACGGGCTGAGGCATAAAGAACTCTTTTTTTTTTTTTGCAATACTGGGATTGAACCCAGGAGCATTCTACCTCCAAGCTACACTCCCGGCCCTATTTTTTATTCTTTATTTTGAAACAGGGTCTCACTAAGTTGCAGAGGGCCTCACTAAGTAGCTGAGGCTGGCCGCAAACCTGCGATCCTCCTGTCTCAGCCTCCCAAGTACTGGGATTACAAGCATGCGCCACCACACCGGGCTCATAAAGAACTTCTAAGATTTCTCTTGCCCTGCCCCTTCCCCTTGATCAGACAAGATCTTCCCGTATTGACACTAACTCTGTTTCTATCCATTAATCATGGGATAAGACTAGATTCCCAAGTACAGATAACTTCGTACCAACTCTCATACTCTGGAAAAGTAATTTCATATCACACATGCAGAAAAATGAATGCAATAATATAACACAAATTCAACCATAAGCTTTAAGGGAAGCATTTAATTTTTTTCTTCCTCCCTCCTTTCCTCCTTTCCTTCCTATGTCTTTGCTACTACTGTGCCCAATTGTGGGAGCTTTTAGTGGTGAACAAAGGAAAGAAATACAGATTTGAAAAGGTGGTGACTTTTCTGATATATGTTTATATTTGTATCCTCTATTTGCAGACCAGTCACAGCTTCCCGTACATCTTTGCCACTATGGATGATTGCGCTCCTAGTGTTTGGAGTGCTGGCAGTCCTCGGAATAACTATTGGTCTCCTGGTTCACTTTCTGGCAGTAGGTTGGTATATATTTGTATTTATTTCATTTTGTTGTAATTTTTATTTCCATGTCTATGAACAATAAAGAATCAATTGCAAACAATAGATTATCTCACTTTAAAATGGCATCAGTGACCCCAGATCACAGAAATAAGCACTATTACCATTTTCCAAGCACTGTATTGCAGATTACTTTTTGAATATATGTAGGTAAAAGAATGGACATTTATTTAGAGACATGAATGCATGGATAATTGATTGGCAGAAAAATAACTCTACCAAAATGGTACTATAAGAGTTATTTTATAACTAAGATATTACATATATTCTAGTTGGGTATGGTGGCACATGATTATAATCCCAGTACTTGGGAGGCTAAGACAGAAGGATCTCAAGTTCAAGACCAACTTCAGCAACTTAGCGAGATCCTGTTTCAAAATTTAAAACAAAAGGACTGGAAGTGTAGCTCAGAAGTAAAATGCCCTTGGGCGTCAATCCTAAGTAAAAAAAAAAAAAGATGTTATACATATTCTGTGTGAAGAAAAGAATCAAGGAATATTGAATTTTAATTAGTGTTTCCTCATAACAAAGGAATTAATATAAAAATCCTTTCTACATAGATTTTAAAATTTTTTGAAAAACAAGAAGAAAATAAAAATCATTTTTGAAAGCCATGTGTTTTAACTTTAAAGAGTACATCATTGATACCCTAATATAAAATAAAATACAATTAGCATAATTATACTTCTCATTTTCCTTTCATATTTCCAGTAGTTTGTTTGCAATATTATTATTTTTACATTGTCAATGTTTTAATCTTCATTCTGGTTTATGATCAGAATTATCAGTTTACTTTTGAATATATATTTAGATGGTGCATATGCTCACCATCAATACTTTTCCTACAGCTTTTGCCACAACTATTTTTCCTCCAAAGCTCGATATACTCATAGTTCAGTCAAATGATCAGAGCTTTTAAAGAAAAAGGCAGCCCTTCCTTCACTACTCCGTTTCTCATTTATCAGAGGCAACCACTTTCAACTTTTTAAGGTGATTTTAACATTGCTTTATCTCTATCTTTTAGTTATTGTCATTATCTATTCTCTAGTATGGAAGATGAGAATTCCATATTCATTCATACTTTGGTTACACAGGGATCATCTTGGGTTTTCTTCCAGCACCATCTGGGGGTGGATTATAGACTGGGAGAATTTGCAATATATATATACATATATATATATATCAAATATTATAATTTATATGTAATATATATAAATTTTTGTCTTGAGCATCCTCTTATCCCATCTGTTATTTTCTTCAATCATAAGACATATTTACCTTCCATTTTTAACACTTAAGAAGCTGGAGTGGGCCTGAGGAAGTGCTCTAATTTGCAGACTAAATTATGATACAGTGATTCCTGAATCCCTGCCTTCTTCACAACAGTTTACCTCCAACAGGTTGTCTTAGCAGGAAGATAATATATTATAAAAACAGCAAATTAGTATAGTTTCACTTCTGCCATTGTGCAGTGTGAAAGTAGGTCTTTACATAAATATGCCTTATCTTTTTTTAGGACCTGAAATGCTATTACTCTAATCATTGAGAACTTTTAGAAAAATCTGCATCTGGTTCAATTTATTAGATATATCCCTGATCTATGTCAATTCTCACTTTACTGTGTATTTCACAGTTTGGGACATGTTTTCATCATTTTTATTCAGAGCTGTGGCTGTTTTCTTTAGTTTCCATGGAACTGAGCTCACTATCTTCATCTGTTCTTTTTTCCTGGGCTTAGACATAGGGGAATGTAGAAAAAGTGCTTTTACTCTGTCAGTTTTAAGTAGAAGTCATTTCATAATTTATGCTTTAAATCCTCATGTTGCACCCAGAGAACGCTTACATATAAAAAAGTTTGTACATATGTTTTAGATTTTCTTTCCAGAAATAAGTTGCAAGTAATCAAGTTGATGAAAATTAATTCCTTCTTTTGCCCCCTTATCTATCTTTCTCAATACCTATTGGCATCTGAACTACTTACAGAGATGGGAATGTTAATCACATGGTGTTCATCTGCCTTAGAGACTTGCCATTCCAGGGGTTTCTTTTCATCCCATCAGGTACCAGCTGAGCACAGTGGCTGTCGTCACAGTGACCTCAGTGTAGTTGGTGAACAGTCTCAGTGTCCCAGGAGGACTGCTACATAAAATTAAATTAAGAACGGGATACTCCAGTTGAGTTCCATGTTCTAGTGTATGGTTTTTAGTCTTAAACATAATAGTTATTATTCTACTTATCCATTGGCTCTGAGAAAAGTGCTCCATTCTATTGTAATAAAACCAATCTGCGTCTTGACAATTTATTAATGGGGGAGGTACTGGGGATTGAACCCAGGGGCATTCCTACCTCTGAGCTATACCCCCAGCTCTTTTTTTAAATTTTGTTTTGTTTTGTTTTGTTTTGTAACAGCGTCTTGCTACATTGCTGATGGCCTCGCTAAGTTGCTGAGGCTGGCCTCAAACCTATGCTCCTCCTGTCTCGGTCTCCCAAGTACTGGAATTACAGGTGTGTGCCCCCATGCCTGGCTGACAATTTATTACTTTAATTTAAATGAAGGAATATTCCATGTTTGTGACTGTCGAATGTTGCAAAAGGTAGAAATAATTAGGAATCTAAATAAAAAATTTAAAATGCATTGAAAATATTGAATTATGAAAAAGAAGTTGAATAGTTTTAATGTACTTTTTGCTGTTTATGTATAACTGGATAAAATATAATTGTAAAGCTTGGTCTCTATAGAAAAAAATATGACCCACAGACAAGCTAACTGCAATTAACAATATTCATTTATAATCAACCAATTTTCAGCAGTTTGTTTAGGAATCCCTAACTTCTTTTTCCATCATCTTTAACACTGTTGAATATTTTAATAATCATAAAATGTATAATAGCATCACACTTTATTTTAATTATAGTTTCTCTCTTCTATTAAGTCATGTAAAACTTGAAGTTGAAAAATCAACTTCATTATCCAATTATATCCTTGTTAGTACCTCATGTAATGGTTTAGCCATACTGAACCTGTCTCTTCCACAAGATGCTCTTCAAGGGCAGCCATCACATTGCAAAGTAACACTTATTTAGTTCTTATATGCTAGGCACACTTACACAGTATTTAGCATATTCTTAGATACTTAATATCTCTCACCTTATTAGAGATAAGATGTGACATAAATCAAGTAGTTTAGTGTCTATGAAAATTTTGGAAGGAAATGTAATAAATTAGCTGTGGCTTTTGGAGTCAGACAGATTGAACCTGATCCTTGGCTCTTTGTAGCAGCTATATGATATTGGGCAAGTTAATTAATCCCTCTGAGACTACATTTCTCCTGAAAAAATAGTATATTTCATAAAGTCTTTCTAAAATATATTTGTATAATAGATACTTAATAAATAATAACTATTTTTATTCACAATATGACAACTGACTAATCAGAAATTTCATTATAATATATAGTCCTTTCTATCTCAACCAAGATATTCTTCTTTATGACCTTTGTCTTCTATGTGTGTGTGTATTCCACTGTTGGTCCTCCAACCACTTCCCACAATGCCTAGGTTATATTATCAACTGCACTGGAAAGATTCACATGGAATTAGCAATATCTAATGAGCACAATACATACTAGTTGGTATTACTGTGTATCTATATCTGAATTTGAAGTCCATTTAATTTAAATAATTCTTGGATCATTTCTTTATCTCACAGAAAATAGGACCTACTCCTATCAAGGTAGCTTTAAAGTGTTGGATATCCCATATAATAGAAATTATGAAAGGGAGACATCACCTGAAAATAACTATATTAGTAAAATCCTTGAAACTAAAGTAAGTTAGTATTTTCCTACATTTCTTTCATTGTTAATTCTTAAAATATACATATATTGCTGGAATCTGGTGTTTGATTCTATGTTCTCTCTTAACAGATGGTTGATGCCTTTCAAAGTTCTAACATTTACAGGCAATATATCAATTCTCAAGTCATCACATTGTTGTAAGTAACTAACATTAACCATCAGAAAAGAAACTAAACCTTCATACCTACCATTATGCTTCGAATTCTGTAAAAAGAGCCTATTGGTATCTTATAGCCACTAGTCAATAAGTTACTAACATCCAATATTATCATAAATGTCAAACTAATTGTTAAGTATAAAAACAGAGAAAAATTGGGCTATATTGTTGAGTTTGTTAAATCTATTGGGAATGTATTAATCCTCGAATTACAGATGACTCATCCTTCTAATTTTCTGAGTATTTATGTCCAAAAAACATTAGATAGTCTCTTAGACAAATTTTTGCTGCTCTTACATTTTTATTTACCAGTATCTTAAGTATAGATTCCATTTTCTCTTGTCTTTCTACTAGTCAGCTGTGGAACTACCCCTAGGATTTTTATTAAATATTGAGTAGAAGAGATTATATGCTCAACAGGCTTTGATACTAAGGAAAACCTTCTAGTCACCATAATGAGAAATAAAATATCTACGTCACATTCCCTGTGTATGGGTTTGGAGTAGCAAAGAATAGCAGAGAGAGCCTTAGAATAGTAGTTAGACGAGCTGAGCCCAGCCTTCACTATTTAGTAGCCCTGGCTTCTTAGGTGAGTTACTGTACCACGTTGAATCTGTTTTTCTATTTTATGAAATGTTATTGACAACACCTGCCCTGCTTTGCTCATAGACGTGTACTCAGAATAAAAAAGATAATAATAAAGAGCATTAATCTTGGGGGTCAATTTTGGTATTGGACAGAAATAGGAAACTAAAGTCGAAGGTCCAAGGTACCTCTCAGAAGTAACTACAACCACAGGAAGGTCTCTCTGCTTTGTTTTCTAGTGCAGGTAACTGCAGGTGTCTGTAGGCAGCATGGGTCAAGACAGTGATGGAGAGGCCACAGGATGGTGTTTCCCATTGGCTTGCTCTACTACAAAAATCAAATGTACGTGAGCCCAGTGCTTCCCAGGAGTTGTTATTGATTTATATGCCACAATGTTGAGCACCCCTTAGGGAGACCTAAAACATAACAATGACACTTTGGACACAATCCTCAGGGCTCCTCGATAATTCCTACATGTTCATTAGCCAGCCTCTTGGGCTGCCCACCATTTTACCAAATCTAAACAAATCTTCCCTGAATACCACAGTCAGATTAATCTTTGAGTGCAGTTTTTCTCAACATCTTTTCATCACTGTTATCCTTTGGGTAACATTAAAGGACCTCTTCCCTCTGAGTCAAATCTCGTAGACATTGTAGATACTGGATGTCTGGCATAGAGAGACAGAGTGCATAGTGCAAAGAGCCTAGGTTATGGAATCAACTGTACTTAATCTAAATCCTAGTCTAAAAGCTGCACATAGCTCAGCACATTATATAACCTCTCAGAGCCTCAATTTTTCCTTGTGTATAAAATGGAATGATGATACCTGTGTTTCCAGGTTGTGGTGGAGACGACAAAGGATGTGCTAATAAATGTGGTAACAAATGGCCTAGAACACATTAGATGTACAATAAATGCTAATTAATATTATCACCCAGTTATTCTATAATATAGTTCCTTCTCATCCCTGCTTGATGAAATTTTTTGCTTGATGATGAAGTAGCAATAAGAATACTTTAAGGTCCAGTGTGTATATCACTGCTTCCATGAAAATTTCTCTGATCCTTTAAGTAAAAAATGATTTTTCATTCCTTTGAACATCTCCAGTTAAGATAAATATCTTATTGCTTCTCCCTCACTTATTAGAGTCATTTATATACATATCTTATCTCTCCTAAAAGCCTAGAAATCCCTGGAAGGTAGGGACTGTGCCACAGTCACCCTTGCATCACCCAATGGCAACTATCCCAGTTGCATATCTATAGCAGTTGCTCAATAAATGATTGATGAATACATGAATAAATGATCCCAGTTCTTCAGTGATACCTAAATTCTGTGCCTCAGGCTTTTCCTATTTTTCAGATTTGTAGAACTGCTTGTCCTCTAAACTGAATAATATAGCTGCATGCATACTGTTACCACGTAAATCTAGGCAGATGGATGATCCTGTGCTTAACCTAAAGTGAAGGTACTGCACCAAAAGCCATAAAAGAGCAGAAGAACCAAGATGTGAAATATCAGGGAATGCAGAAAGAAGTGCTATTTTTAGCAACATATGAAACCTTTATGTTGTTTCCAGTCCTGATAACAACAGCTTGACAGCACATATATGGCTGGTATTCAAGGGTCCCAGATCAAGGAAAGAAGCCACAAGAAGAAGAATTGAGAGCATCTTACGTCAGATGCTGGAGAACCACTCAGGATCCCTGACTACAGATCCTAATTCTCTTAGGCTTGTGGGTAAGCTTGTGTATTACATGAGAGTCATGTACTTTCATTATTTTGTTCCTGGCACATAGCACAAACACTAAGCACAAAGTTTACCTTCAATATATTTTTGAATGAATGCCATTTTAGATCAGAGCAATTATTTGCATTCTACATTATTAAAGGCACTCTCAAGTCACAAGAATGCCATGCCTACTAGGTGGTTTGGGGGAAGGGGAGTTGTTTCTCATACTAAAGCAGATACTAATACTTTAAACAATCCTTACAAGTAATGGTGTGTTTTATTTTTGTTTTTATGATCTATAACTTTTGAAAAAAGCATTGCATCTGCCATTATAAGACAGATCATTTTTAAATTTTTATTTTTGTATACAGACAGGAATCAGGGTCATTTGTGGGAACTTCCTCTTCTTTTAAGGGAGGAAACTCACAATTTTTTACTTTATATGGTATAGAATACAATTCCAACGAAAAAAAACTAAGTCTCCCACGGGGAATTATGAAGATGGTACTTCCATGTAATATATTAACATATATGTAAAGACAAATTCCAATAAATCAATGTTCTCTCCTTTCTATTGACACTTTATCCTGAAATTCCAAATGATTCCTGGAGCTTCCTGCTCTGCTGCACCTTCCATTTTTTTCCATTGCTCCAGTGTCAGCTAAGTATTAAATTTACCATGGACTTTTTGCTCTATTTCAGAAATCAGTAAGACTGATGCAGAAAAGATTATCAACAACCGTAAGTTCAAATACTTTTTAAATTAAAGATGAGAATAATGTATGAGTCAAGATTTGATACTCTTGACCAGGCACAGTTCTGAGTGCTTTACATATGATAATTAATTCAATCTTCATAATAATCAAAGGGATAGGTATGATTATGATGAAATTTTAGAGGTTGGAAAACTGAAGCTCAAACGAATAAAAATAATTTCCCAGATTCATCCAGCTTGTAAATGGTGGGACCAAAATTCAAACTCGGGAAGTCTGGTCGCAAAGCCCATGGACTTAACCATGACTTTGCCTCCCATGGCTTCCACATTCTCCAAGTGCTGAAGAATCTCAGAGACACTGTGCTGGCTAGAGAGGTGATCCAGAGACAGCTGGTGATTCCTAGAGATTACATTCTGTTCCTATTCGTGCAAGATGTCAAATATAACCATATAAGGACAACTCAGGTCAATCTCTGTTTCGTCATCAAATAAACATTATCTTTCTATTCTCAATGGAACAAAACTGACCCTTTCTGGCAGGCTGCGGGAGACGACCAAGAATGTCAGCTACATATGATAGAATCAAAGGAGGCTCCACGGCTCGAGAAGGAGAATGGCCCTGGCAAGCGAGTCTCAGACTGAATGGTAGACACTACTGTGGAGCATCATTGATCAGTGAGAGATACTTGCTAACCGCAGCTCACTGCTTTAAAAAGTAAGTTCATCATGCTGCTCAAGTCTAGGATGAGCAAGGTCCCTGAGTCAGGCCCAGTTTGCACCTGTTATCCTTGCTCAATTCTTGGTCACACTCTCTTTCATCCTCAAGTGTCCTGGTTTGGAAGACAAATTATATGGCAAGTCTGTCTATGGCTTTCTTGCCTCACCAGTAAAAATGGGAATAGTCATTGATTTTTGGTGCTACAGTTTTTTTTGCACATGAGTCTTATCCCTCATCAATTTACAATCCAGATCCTTAACTTCTTGTAGTTGCTAAAATGCAACATCCTGTTTCATACCTCCTTCCCTCTCTTTATATGTCTGCTCCACTTTTTTGGTCTTTTAGGCAAATATGACTCAGCCCTATCCAACATGCTACCTTCCCTCAGAAAACTTCCTTTCCCTTAAGCACACAGATTTAAGTCCTCCTGTTTAGTGGTACCACTAATTACATACACAAGCATTTAAACAATTATTGTAATTGTTTGCATTTATGCCTATCTTTCATCAGATCTTACTTCCTGAAGGAATACACTATTTATTTTCATTTCTATTTCCCCATTACCTTACATACTGTATGGTGTAGGAACTCAAGGTTTTTTTTTAATGAATTAAAAAATTGGATTGTATCATTGCAATGGACTATAGAGCAAATAAATACTAATGTCATGAGAAGTATATAGTAGATGCAGAATTTCTACTATTTGCTGTAAAATGAACTATTTCTGTTATTTTCAAGTAAGTACAAAATACATTTTTTGTTTGTTTCTTTAGGACAAAAAATCCAAAAAACTTTACTGTTAGCTTTGGTACTAAGGTAACACCCCCCTACATGCAGCATTACGTTCAACAAATTATTATTCATGAGAACTACATCAAGGGTGAACATCATGATGATGTCGCAGTCATTCTGCTCACTGAAAGAGTGTTATTTACAAATGATGTACATCGAGTTTGTCTCCCTGAAGTTACACAGATTTTTCCACCAGGTGAAGGAGTTGTTGTTACAGGATGGGGAGCACTTTCATTTGATGGTAAGTCCAGTGGAAATTTGACATACCGTGTAAGGGAAAAAAGCATCAGAAAAAATTAGCAATCTAGTTAGACAGTCCAAGACATCTTTTACTTCTGATGCCCAGTACTTTCAAGTGATCTCTCAGGGAATGCTGCCTATGGAGTTATGACTTTGCAAATTGCCTCAGTTTGGAATATTCTAAGAAAATCATTTGGGGTGTAGAACCTCCACTACCTGGAGAACCAGTTGAGAAGGTGCTGGTTCAAAGATGTAAGAAGAAAGAAGGTTCTGGTTCAAAGATCTAAGAAGAAAGAAGGCAGCATTTGAAAGATATTTCAAATTACATTCGCATCATTTCTTTCTCATCAGTTTAAGTGAGGGAACTGAGTGAGCTTTTCAATCCTAAGAAGAGGAAACAGTCAAATAAAGGTCAAGGAAGGTTTCACCCTGCTCTGTTTCACAGCCATGCTATCTCTGATAATATTTACTTCCTTTAGGTGAATACCCATTGTCACTTCAGAAAGCTCCTGTGAAAATTATTGATACATACACTTGTAATACTAAAGAAGTTTATAATGGCATGATAGAGGACACGATGCTGTGTGCTGGGTACATGGAAGGAAATATCGATGCCTGCCAGGTAACTCTGGACTTTATTCATACTGACAATGTAGTGTATAAACAACTGCTATTATTTTATGAAATTCAGCAATATGGAGACAATTCTATGGTTCATTTAATTTTTACCTTGATAGTCCTGTCATCATCTCTCTCAGCTTTGGCACTATAGTAATTGTTCCCTACCTGCCTTATGTGTTTATAAGTGTTCGATAAACACTTATGCTGGACTTACTCTGAGTAAAATATTAATTTATTTAATCTTCACAATCTTATGATGGAGGCATTACTATTATTCTCACTTCATAGATGAGAAATTTGAGGCAGAGGAACATCAAGTACATAGCCTGTGGTCATACTCCTAGTAAGTGGCAGAACTAGCATTCAATCCCAGGCCATTGAGCATCACGGTCTATCCTCTTAACCCTATTTCAATGAAGGATCAGTCTCAGAAATGTTCCAATTCATGCCCAAATTCTTCCTATCTTCAGATCTTTTCTCAGTTATGAAACACTGAATTTCAAGTATATTCATGTCTCCCAAAAGCTTTCTCATAAAACTAGAGCTTTTAACTTATCAGATTGCACCTTCAAGTTCAGGTAAACATGGAAAAGAGTTTCCAGGGATTGCATTCTTGTCAGTCATGGCTGAAGTTAAGGATGATACAGGGATTTGCATAACATATCTTTCTATGGTCTTTATGAAGCACCAGCCTTTACAAACTTCATTTGTGCTTATCATTTCCTACAACTAAAAAAACTGAAAGAAAATTGTCATAAATGTTCTTTGTTTTATTTAGGGTGACTCTGGAGGACCTCTAGTTCATCCCAATTCTCGAAATATTTGGTACCTTGCTGGAATAGTGAGCTGGGGCGATGAATGTGGTAGAATCAATAAGCCAGGAGTCTACATGCGAGTGACCGCCTACCGCAACTGGATTGCCTCCAGGACTGGTATCTAGGAGAAAAGCATCTTGTAGCAACCAGTGCAGGTCATTGCTGCCTGTTACTCCTAAGCTTGCGTTAATATATTTTTAATATAATTTCATTGGTGTATTGTAATTATACATCATATTGAGGTTCAGTGTGATAGAAACATACCTGCACACAGCACTGGGTACATTCCCTCCCCATCCCCATTCATAATATTGAGATTGGTATTAACAACATCACATATGTACATAGGATAATTTGAACTGTTTCCTTCATCAGATCTTCCTTTTCCCCTCACCATCTCCCTCCCACCAATCCCCTTCCACTATTCTATTGGTCTCTTTCCTCTTTTATTTGAAACCCCTTTTTATGAGAGAAAACATATGACCCTTCACTTTCTGGGATGAGCTTACCTCACTTAACATAATATTCTCTAGTTCCGTCCATTTTCTAATATGCTTTTTAAATCAGCCTGTACAGTGGATCTTTTGAAAGAAAAATGATTCTGAGGGAATGTTTATGAACTTTTATTTCAAGCAGACTCAACAAGATGAAATTAGAAATCTCAAAAATTTTTTTTTTGGTCCAGAAAGGCCTAAGCCAAGAAAATACTCCCACCAAAAATAACTATTATAACACAACACCATGTCATTAACCAATATCATGATTATCTCACCACAGCATACAGCTCTTGGTTTGTGTCATTCAGACTTTGTAGAATTCTGAAAGCATGTCCTTGCTCACATCAAATTAGCAGGCAGCATGGTGAAATATGGGAACCAATGCCTCATGAGGGCTGGGTTGAAACATGCTGTGTCTGCTTCATGTCATAGCTTTGTGGAATGCATGTGGCTATGACCTAAACCTACTCTGAGTATAGGTACTGAGTTGCAATCTTCTATTTGTATGGAGGTCTATATTAATTCTTGCAGTTCACTGTGAAAGAATCGCACCACCAGCAAAACTAGGCAGAACAACACACTTTAAACCTACAGGTTACAATTTTTATCAGCTATTGCTTTTGCACTATCAGCTGAATTTTACATACATTTCCATAGGATCTCAGAGATTCTTAGGGGTCTGCAGACCACACTTTGAACACTGCTGATATATGCTGATTATTCTAAGGGAAATCTACACAGCACAAAATAATCCCATTAATCCCTAAATAGTCAAGAATCATTCATCCATATGTTTGGGGTATTACGGAGGCATTTGGAAGAGGAAACTAACCACAAATGGAAGCTGTGGATAATCAAAGAAGGTGTATCAAAAGAAATGCTCCTGAGCTGAGACCTATGGGTTGAACAAGAAGAATCCAGAAAAAGACATCTTGATGAAGGAGTGGAAGTGCTTGGGAAGGGCATCTAACACAGAGAAAACACATTGTCAAACACTGACTCCATGAACTATCACACACTTATCAGGATAGGCTAGATTTTACTGTGGCACCACACACCTAAATCTCCACAATTTAATCCCTCAAAATCTATTTCTCACTCACAGACTATTGCCAGTGGGATACCTCTCCAAGGCTGCTAGATGAGCCATCCTGACTGCTTTCGTCCTGTGGTTCTGCCATGTGAACACGTGGCCTCCACAGTCTCTGACAGAGGAAGAAAAAGCTGCTAACAAAACCACGAATAGGACTGAAAATATATCCACTAAAACCCTTAGGCAATTCGCCAGAAATCATAAAATGGTCACTTCTAAATTAAAGGGGCTGAGAAATGTGAGCAATCGCATGAATATTTGGAGAGCCATCCATTTCTCTGGCCTAAGCTATTTCCTTAAAACAAACCTCTGGCACTGATTTTTTATTGTTGAGACAAGCAAATATTTTTCTCAGAGTAACCAGTAGAAGGCTCTGGTAATCAACAACAATGATGATGAGTAGGCAGATTCCCAGGGCATATCCTGACTCAGGTTTGAGGCCAGCCTCAGCAATGTAGCCAGGTTCTCAGCAACTTAGCAAGAGTCTGTTTCAAAAATAAATAAATAAAAAGGGTTGGGAGTGTAGCTCAGAGAAAGAATTACCCCTGCATTCAATCCCCAGTAACACACACACATACACACACACACACACACACACACACACACACACACACACACACATACACACACACATTAGAGGCCAAAAGTCTTTGATGAGCAAGAGATTCTTTATGGCACAAGGTCAATTGCTCTTTCTAGCATAGGAGTGCTAACTTTTTCTTAAAGTGGATAGAAGAGCGAATAAGCTCCATGATGAGAAGTTGCTAGAATTACATAGATTTGCATGTCATAATGCTAAGAGAAAAATCATTATACAAAATCACGATGTAGTTTGTCTCTACTATACAAAATATGAAATAAAATGACCATATGGAAACACACAGAACAACAGAGTTTACTCTATTGTTGAAATAAAACAGAGTTTATTCCAGTGATATTATGAATTATTTTTATTTTGTAGTCTCTTATATTTTCCACGAGAACGGTTAATTTACAACAAAAACATAAACTTTAATTTAAAACAATTCCAATTTAAATGATACATTTTCTGTAAGTCACAAGTCATTAGACAGTGATAAGGGATATTTATGAACATGATGAATATATTTCCCCCACCCTAATTTCGAACATGTGGATTGAGATACGAAATCTTAAACAGGATTAAAAATTTTTTTACTCAACATTATTGGAAAATCCTATGGTTTTCTAACTGAAAAGGCTGTAATCATGCTTCTTTAAGCTCAAATGGTACATATTTATACATAGTAAATTTATCATTTATTTTGGCTCTTCACAAATGTTAGTGAAATTTGTGTTAATCTAGTTTTTATAAACTGAATTGCATTTTAAATTGTCAAAATATCTTGGTATTTAAACAGATGAATTATTTTCCTCTATACACACAGTTATATATATCAGCTTAAAGAATAATAAGCCTTTAATTATTACGCTCACATCCAGGCTTCTGTATTTTTCTCTTTCAAGCTGAAGAGCACGCCTATGCTCTAACACTTCTCCCAGCAGAGGGCGCTGCAACTCAAGTATCGGGCTTCAGATCCCATAAATGTCAAACTTACATAGTCAACTTGACAACTCTCACAAATGAGCAAAGTACAGTGCCAACAAAAGGGAGGAGAATAGACAAAAGTGAAAATTCCTTTCCAGTCTTTATTTCTGGTAGATGAAAAATATGAACCAAGATGATTTGTGTACAGTCTTATCGATGGTACCAGGTATTAGATAAATGACATCAGCTAAGAGCCAGCAGGACAAATAAATTTTATGAAGGTGTCATGATAAGTAGGAAGGGTTAGAAATGGTTCTAGGAAGAAGCATATATTGAGTTTCATTTTTAAATGTGCTTTTATTGGTGCATTATAGTCTCACATAATAATGAAAATCTCATTGACAGTGACATACATGCATGCAGCACTTGGTGCCCCTTCCAACCTCCCCATTTCTCAGCCTTCCCAATACATAGTACTGAGATTGACATTGGTATATTTTCATATGTACACATAATCAATGGTAGTAATTCCATTAATGAACTTCACTCTTCCCCTTCCCCTTCCCTTTGACCACCTTCCTGCCTCCACTAAGGCTTCTCCATTATTGTCTGGAGTCCCTCTTGTATCCCAACTACTCCCTAGCTTGCGCGTGTTAGAGAAAACATATGACCCTTCACTTTCTGTGACTGGCTGTTCTCACTTAACATAACGGTCTCCAGATCCTTCTATTTTCTTGCAAAAGACATAATTTTGTTCTCCTTTATTGCTGAATAGAATTCCATTGTGTGTATCTCCCATAGTTTTGTAATCCATTCATCTGTTGATAGACACCTGGGTTGGTTCCATAATTTGGCTATTGTGAATTGTGCTGCTATGAACATTGGTCTTCATATATTACTGTAGTTCTCTGGTTTCAATCCCTTTAAAATGGAGTATCTCTGTCAGAATGATACCCAGATCATATGGTGGATCCATTCCGTTTTCTAAGGAATCTCCACACTGATCTCCATAGTGGCTGAACTAGTTTGCACTCCCACCAACATTGCAGAAGAATTCCTATTTCCCCACATCCTCTCCAACATTTATTGTTATTTGACTTCTTGATGACTGCCATTCTGATTGGGATTAGATGGAGTAGTATTAATTTGCATTTCCCTGATTACTAATGATGTTGAACATTTTTTTCATGTATCTATTGGCCATTTGTATCTCTTTTGTGAAGTGTCTATTCAATTTAGTTGCCCATTTCTTGATTGGGTTATTTTTTTTTTTAGTGTAATGACTCTTAAATTCTTTGTATATTCTAGATCTTAGTCCTCTGTCAGAAAGATAGCTGGCAAAGATCTTCTCCCATTTCGTAGGCTTTCTCCTTAGACTCTTGATGGTTTCCTTTGATGTGCAGAAACTTTTTAGTTTAATGCTATCCCATTTATTAATTCTTGTTGTAATTTCCTGGGCTTTGGAGGTCTTGTTGAGGAAGTTTCTACCTGTGCCTATATGTTGGAGTGTTGAACCTATGCCCTCTTCTAGTAATTTCACTGTTTCTGGTCTAACTTCCAGGTCTTTGATCCATCTTGAGTTGACTCTTGTTCAGGGTGAGAGGTAAGGATTTAGTTCCATTTTTCTACAAATGGATAACCAGTTTTCCCAACACCATTTGTTGGAAATGCTGTCTTTTCTCCAACCTATGTGTCTGACACCTTCGTGGAAAATCAATTGGCTATAAGTTTGTGGATTTGTTTCTATATCTTCTATTCTGTTCCATTGGTCCATTGGTCTATGGGTCTGTTTTTGTGCCAAAACCATGGTGTTTTTATTATTTTAGCTCTGTAGTATAATTTGAAGTCAGGAAATGTGATGCCTGCTGCATGGTTCTTATTGCTAAGAATTGCTTTGGCTATTCTGGGTCTTTTGTTTCTCCATATGAAATTAATGACTGATTTTTCTAGGTTCGTGAAGAATGATATTGGTATTTTGATAGGGATTGCATTGACTCTGTAGATAACTTTTGGTAGAATGGCCATCTTCACAATATTTATTCTGCCTATCCAAGGGATAGGGGAGATCTTTCCATCTTCTAAGATCTTCAATTTCTTTCCTTAGTGCTTTAAAATTTTCATTGCAGAGGTCTTTTACCTCTTTGGTTAGGTCTATTCCTAGGTATTTGATTGGTTTTGAGGTTATCGTAAATGGAATTGTGTTCTGGATTTCTTTCTCAGTGGATTCATGGTTGGCATATAGAAAAGCTATTGATTATTTTAGGTTGATTTTGTATCCTGCTACTTTGCTGAATTTGTTTATCAGCTTTAGTAGTCTTTTTGTTGAGTTTTTTGGGACTTCTAGATATAGGTTCATGTCATCTGCAAATAGAGATAATTTTAATTCTTCTTTTTCTATTTGAATTCCTTTGATATCCTTCTCTTGTCTTATTGCTCTGGCAAGAGACTCGAGGACTATATTAAAAAGGAGTGGTGATAGTGGGCATCCTTGTCTTGTTCCTGATTTTAAAGGGAATTCCCGCAGTTTTTTTCCCATTCAATATGATGTTGGCTTTGGGTTTATTATATATTGACTTAATGATGTTGAGGTACATTCCTTCTATTCCAGTTTTCTGTAGAGTTTTTAACATGAATGGGTGTTGGATTTTTTCAAATGCTTTTTCAGCATCTATTGACATGATCATATGATTTTTGCTCTTAGTTCTATTTATGTGGTGAACAACATGTATTGATTTGTATATGTTGAACCAGCCTTGCTTCCCTGGGATGAAGCCAACTTGGTCATGGTGTACAATTTTCTTGATGTGATTTTGAATGTGCATGACTAGTATTTTGTTTAGAATTTTTGCTTCTATGTTCATCAATGATATTGGTCTGTAATTTTCTTTTCCTGAGATATCTTTATTTGGCTTTGGTATTAATTTGATGCTGGCCTCATAAAAGGAATTTGGAAGAATTCCATCTCTTTCAATTTCATGAAATAACTTGTGAAGTATTAGGTTTAGTTTTTCTGTAAAGGCTTTGTAGAATTCATCTGGAAACCCATCTGGACCTGGGCTTCTCTTTGATGGCAGACTTTTTATTGCCATTTCTATTTCCTTGCATGCTATTGGTTGATTCAGGTTTTCTCTATCCTCTTTGTTCAGTTTAGATAAGTTATATGTGTCTAGAAATATGTTGATTTCTTCCATGTATCCCAGTTTATAGGAATATAGGTTTTCAAAATAGTTTCTGATGATCTTCTGAATTTCTCCACTATCTGTTGTGATGTCTCCTTTTTCATTTCTGATTTTAGTAATTTAGGTTGATTCTCTCTTCCTAGTGATTTGTCAATCTTGTTAATCTTTTCAAAGAACCAGCTTCTCATTTTGTTGATCCTTTGTATTTTTTTAATTCTCTATTTCATTGTTTTCTGCTCTCATTTTAAGTATCTCCTTCCTTCTACTGGCTTTGGGCTTCAACTGTTCCTTTTTTGCTAGATCCCTGAGGTGTGTCATTGGGTTGTATATTTGGTGATTTTCTGTTTTTCTTATGTGGGCACTCAGTGCTATAAATTTTCCTCTCAACACTATCTTCAAAGTGCCCCATAGATTTTGGTATGTCATGTCTCTATTTTTGTTTAATTCCAGGAAATTTTTTATTTCTCCCCTTATTTCTTTTCTGATCTAATCCTCATTCAAGAATGTATCATTCCATCTCCACATACTTACATGATTGCTTTTGGTCTTCCTGTTGTTAATTTCTACTTTCATTCTGTTGTTATCTGAGAAGATTTAGGGGATTATATTACATCTTTTGAATTTGCTGGTGCTTGCTTTGTGGCCCAGGATGTGGTCTATTTTGGAGAATGTTCTGTAGGAAGCTGAGAAGAATGTGTATTGAGCTATTGCTGGTTGAAATATTTTGTATATGTCTATTAGGTTCATTTGGTTTATAGTTTTCTTTAGGTCTGGAGTCTACTCATCTTTTTTCTGGAGGATCGATCTAGTGATGTGAGTGGTGTGTTGAAGTCTCCCAATATTAGTGTATTTAGGTCTATTTGGGACCTGATATGCCGAAAGACTTTGTTTTACAAAAGTGGGTGCACCCACATTTGGGGCATAATTTTTTCTATCATATATTATTGTTGGATTATTCCTTTTATTAATAAGAAGTGACCTGCTTTGTCTCTTCTGATATGTTTTAAAGTCTGTTCTGCCAGATATAAGTGTTGCTACCCCTGCTTGTTTTGCTACCCCTGCTTGTTTTCGGTCTCCATTTGTATGGTATACTTTTTCCATCCTTTCACCTTTAGCATATGGAAATCGTTGACTAGAAGGTAAGTTTCTTGTAAGCAGCATAACGTTGGGTTATGTTTTTTAATCCATATTGCCAGTCTATGTCTTTTAATTGGGGAGTTAAGACCTTTGACATTCAATGTTATTATTGAAATATAATTTTTAAGGCCGGGCGTGGTGGCTCATGCTTGTAATCCCAGTACTTTGGGAGGCAGAGACTAGAGGATGCAGGTTCGCAGCCAGCCTCAGTTCTCTCTCTCTCTCTCTCTCCATTTCTCTCTCTCTCCATTTCTCTCACTCTCTCTCTCTCTCTCTCTCTACTTAGTGAGGCCCTCTGCAACTTCGTGAGACCGGTTTCAAAATAAAGTATAAAAAATAGGGCCGGGGGTGTAGCGTGGAGGTAGAACACCCCAGCGTTCAATCCCTGGTACCGCAAAAAAAAAAAGAAATATAATTTTTGTTTCCTATCATTTTGAGTTCTATTTTCCTTTTGTTGAAGTGTTATATCTCCTTGCTTAGCTGCCCACCTGGTGGAGTTCACCTCTTCTCTGGTTCGGGAATTTGCTTGGTTTTTCTTCTTTGTGTTTTATTTCTTTTAGCATTTTCTCTAGTGCTGGTTTGGTCATCATGAATTCTTTAAGTTTCTGCTTGTCTTGGAACATTTTTATTTCTCCATCAATTTTGAATGATAACTTTGCTGAATATATCAGTCTTAGTTGGAAGTTGTTTTCTTCCAGGGTCCAGAGTACTTCATACCAATCCCTCCTGGCATTCATGACTTGGGTTGAGAAGTCTAGAGTGATTTTTATTGTTTTGCCCCTGCATGTCACCCGTTCTTTTGTTCTTGCTGCTTTTAAGATTCTTTCCTTGGCCTCTACATTAGTCATTTTGATTATTACATGTCATGGGGAGGTCCTTCTTTGGTCCTGTCTTAACGGTGTTCTATATGTCTCCTGTATGTGAATGTCCAAGTCTTTTCCTATGTTTGGAAAATTCTCTGAAATTATTCCTATGAAGAGGTTTCTGACACCCTTGGTTTGTGCTACTAAACCTTCTTCAATTCTTTTTATCCTTAAATTAGGATGTTTTGTATTTTCTGTGTTTCTTGAATGGTTAGGGTGTGCTGTAATATTTTCTGTATATCGTTGACTGTGTTTTCAGTTTTGGAAGAACTGTCTTCCATAAGTGATACCCTGTTTTCTATGTGTTCTAGCCTGCCAGAGTTGGCTTCTATTACTGTCTTCAATTCATTTTTTGAATGCTTCATTTTGTTCAAAGTCTCTTTCTGGTTCTTTCTTTCTTTCTTTTTTGTGGTACCGGGGATTGAACGCAGGGGCGTTCTACCTCCGCGCTACACCCCCGGCCCTATTTTTTATACTTTATTTTGAATCCAGGTCTCACGAAGTTGCGGAGGGCCTCACTTAGTAGAGAGAGAGAGCGAGAGAGACAGCGAGAGAGAGAGAGAGAGAGAGCTGAGGCTGGCCGAGAACCCAGATCTTCCGGTCTCTGCCTCCCAAAGTACTGGGATTACAATTGTGCGCCACCACGCCCAGCTTTAAGTCTCTTTCTGGTTCTTTCTTAAAGCCTCAAATTCCTCCTCTATATCCTGTATGTTTTCTTTGAGGCTTTTCATCATTTTGAAGATCAGAATTTAGAATTCTCCATCTTGCATTTCCTGCACATCAGTATTGGTAATCTCCCTTGTTGTTGCATTGTGAAAGTTTATTGTTTTTCTCGCTGTTTTTCATTCTCAAATTTTCACTGTTCTCAATTTTATGTTTCTCTTGTCTTGGCATCTTCTTCCTCTTTGTTTGTAAGACCTGTGTCTATATTTGTTATCCCTATACAATGAGGCCTATGCTGGGGGGTATATATTTGCACTACCAATCTGACTCATATAATCAATCCTGTGAGTTTATCCCCTAGAGTCTCTTTAACTAGGTATAGTTCTTTGTGCAGGCAAAGAGGAGTCTCTCATTTGCTGCCAGCTGCTGTGCTCTCTAGGCCCAAAATCTGCTGGGCTAGAGACTATAATATTTTGTTTAGAGCCTGCAGCCTGCTGGTTGGGATTTTAATGCCCCACAGTTGTTGTTGCGGCTCTGATGATTGTGAGCCCTTGATACTGCAGGGCACTGATATCTGGCCTCTGTGGCCGGTGAGCTTAGGCTCAGAAAAGCCGGCAATTGCTGTGTTCTGAGCTTGTGTCTCATCTTGCTGTGCTTTGGTGGCCCCTGGTACACCGCCCCTGATCTCTCGGGTCCAGGCCGAGAGTGACGCGGACTGACAGGGAAAAGTGAGCGCCGCGACTCGAGAAGCACTCACCACGAGCCAGGAGAATATGTCGAGCAAATCTCGTTTATTTAGGAAAACAGGGCAGTTTTAAAGTGAAACCCATAAGGGAATCCCCGGGCAGTAGGGTGTGGCCCAATGGCACGCAACGGGTCGGGTCATGCGCCCCCTATAACCTATTATAGCCCTCTTGAGGCTAGGTGGGGCGGGTCTGCCAGCGCCATCTTTGCTATTGATATGCTGAATCGCTGAATTGCTGAATCGCTGCCACGTGGAAGAGGCCCGGTACTCTAGAGCAGGCCTCTGCT